>CM070631.1:8999828-9257078 GCA_036346255.1 Ampelocalamus luodianensis | reverse complement strand
CGAAGGCCATGCGCGTGTCGTTTGTTTTTATACATGGACCCGCGGAGGGTTTCCATGTGCCGAGGGGCGAAGGCCATGCGCGCGATGTCGTTTTTTTATACATGGACCCGCGGAGGGTTTCCATGTGCACCGGGGCCGAAGGCCATGCGCGGTGTCGTTTGTTTTTATACATGGACCGCGGAGGGTTTCCATGTGCACCGGGGCCGAAGGCCATGCGCGGTGTCGTTTTTATACATGGACCCGCGGAGGGTTTCCATGTGCACCGGGGCCGAAGGCCATGCGCGTGTCGTTTTTTTTTATACATGGACCCGCGGAGGGTTTCCATGTGCACCGGCCAAGGCCATGCGCGTGTCGTTTTTATACATGGACCGCGGAGGGTTTCCATGTGCACCGGGCCGAGGCCATGCGCGATGTCGTTTGTTTTTATACATGGACCCGCGGAGGGTTTCCATGTGCACCGGCCGAAGGCCATGCGCGTGTCATTTTTTTTCGAGTCGTCGCGGCATCTGGGGTTTTCATTTCATTGGCGCAAGATGTCCAAAAAGAAAGGGTGTTACGGGTGGTTTAGTACAAGTCCCCTCGCTTGTAGGTTTGGATGTTGTCCGATCATGACCGGGTTTTGTTTTCGTTTTACAATACAGCTCTCTGGGTAGAACTTGCGAAGACTCTTTGCGTTCCATGTATGGTCGAGCCGCTGTCCTTCTCCGGCGTGGCTAGGTGGTAGGAGCTGCTCACGTGTCTTCGGGTGATGATGTAGGGCCCTTCCCATTTGGACTGCAGCGCCAGGCTGATGCGGGGTTTGCTACTGCGCAGGACCATATCTCCTGGGGCGAGGTAGCGGATCCGGACCTTCTTGTTGTACGCCCTCGCGACTCCCGCTGCGTAGCTTGCCATGTTTGATATGGCCTGCACGCGGTGTTCTTCTAGCGCGTCCAGGGACACTTGCCGTTCTTGCTGGTTATCGCTTTGGCCCACACGGAGGGACCTGGCAGCGAGCTCCTCGGGTGTCATTGCTTCGTCCCCGAAGAGGAGTTTGAAGGGAGAAAACCCGGTTGCTCTAGTTGGCGTGGTCCGAATTGCCCACAGGGCCTTCTGAAGCTCTTCGGGCCAGAGCCCTTTTGGTAAGCCTACTAAGCGCCTATTGAGTCCTGCCATGATGTTGCCGTTTGCCCTTTCGACTGCTCCGTTGGACTCTGGGTGTCCCACTGATGCGAAGCATATAGCGGTGCCCAGGCCTTGGCAGAATGATCTGAAGGCTGCGGAGTTGAACTGAGTGCCATTGTCGGTGACTATCTCCCGAGGTACTCCGTATCTGCAAATAATATTTTTCCAAAGGAAACGCTGGGCCGCGGCTGATGTTATCTTTGGGACTGGCTCGGCTTCTACCCATCTTGAGAAATACTCGATAGCGACGAAGGCGAAACGAAGGTTGCCTTTTGCCGCCGGGAAGGGGCCGATGATGTCGAGGCCCCATCTTGCGAAGGGCCAAACCGGCGGTAGAGGCTGTAGTGGGATTGGAGGTGCCTTTGGGTTGTGGCGCCCCACCGCAACCCCTGCATCGGTTGGGCGAGGTGTTGCGGCGTCCTTGCAGTTGTGTTAATAATAGAAACCTTGCGGAAGGCTTTTGCTCGATGCATCGTGGAGCACGATGTGCTCATGAGATTCCTCGTGTATTTCCTCAAGGAGGTCTTGACCCTCTTGCCGCGAAATGCACCGAAGAGGGGTCTGAGACACCTCCTTTATGCGAGTCTCCTCCGACGAGGTGGTAGTTCCTAGCGCGGTGCGAGCCGCTTTGCCCGATAAGGTCGTCGGGTTCTCCGCTTGTTAAGTAGGCGATGATGGTGTCGCGCCGATCCGGGTCTTCGATGTGCGCCACATGGCGCCCTGCGACTTGGGCTATCTTGGTGCCTTGGGCGTTGGCCGCCGGTTTGGCTCGTGGGGCTCCGGGTGGAGCCCCTAGTGCCCCGGATGGAGCCTTGGCGCGGCGAGCCACTGTGCTCTGGCGAGCCACGGTGCTTTGGGCGGGCGGCGGGAGTTTTTGTGCAGGTGGGCGGTTTGGTCGATATCTCGAAAACTTCGGCGGTGGACTTTCGTTGTGCGCCATTTTGCGAGCGGTCGGCCGCCGTTGGCGCTCGGGATCGTGCGGATGGTGATCGAGAACCCCTGGCCACGGCTCGTGCGAGTGGCGAGTCTGAGCCATTTCAGGGTCCCTTGTCTCGAAAGTTTTGTCGAAATGGCCCGCTATGAGGCGCGAGTCGCTTTTGACTATGACCCGCTTTACTCCTAGTGCCTTTGCCTTGCGGAGGCCTAGGAGGAGTGCCGTACTCGGCGGCGTTGTTTGTGGTGGCGGTCGAGTAGTGCGGCGTGTGAGATGCTTCGTCCGTCCCGGGCCACGAGGATGGCGGGCTGCGCTGCTCTGCGGCACACCAGGAGCCGTCGGTTTGCAGCGTCCATGGCGTTTCGACGGTGCCGGCCGGTTGCTCCGTCTGGGGGGTCCATTCGGCGACGAAGTCCGCCCGGCCCGAATTTTATGGCGGTGCTGCGGGGCGAGCGTAATGTCAAAGGTGCGGCTCGCGGCCCATTTGCCGACTTCGTCCCGGCGTCTTTCTCTGCGTAGCATCATAGCTAGTGGGTATGAGGTTGGTATGGTGATTGGATGGGCGAGGAAATAATGGCGAAGCTTGCGCGAGGCCATCAGGAGGGCGTATGCTAGCTTTTCCAGCTCCGCGTATCTTGTCTTGGCTCCTTGGAGTGCTTCGGAGACGTAGTAGACGGGCCGTTGCCCGTCTTCTTGGACGAGGACTGCGCTGACCGCGGAGGCGGACGCGGCCAGGTACAAGAGAAGTCGCGAGTCCCGGGCTGGGCTGGCGAGACTTGGTAGCATGGCGAGGTACTTCTTGAGCTCTTCGAATGCGTGCTGACAGTCTGCTGTCCACCGGAATGGCTCGGCGCCTCGTAGGGTTTTGAAGAAGGGCAGGCCTTCGCTCGCCGATTTTGACAAAAACCGAGGGCGCGAGGCGCCCCGTGAGCTTTGTACTTCCCCGCGGGGTGGTTGCATTTCTTGGATTGCCCTGATCTTTTCGGGGTTTGCCTCGATTCCTCTATTCGAGACGAGGAAGCCTAGGAGTTTTCCTGCCTTGACACCGAAGGCGCACTTCTCTGGGTTGAGCTTTATGCCCTCCGCTCGGAGGCTGGCGAAGGTTTCTTGTAGGTCTGCGTGGTGTGAGCCCGCGATCTTGCTTTTCACCACAATGTCGTCAACATATGCTTCGACGTTCCTGCCCAGCTGCTCGCGAGGACTCCTGAGATGAGGCGTGTGAAGGTGGCTCCCGCATTTTTGAGCCCGAAGGGCATGCGGCGGTAGCAGTATGTGCCAATAGGGGTGATGAAGGCAGTTTTGGCTTCGTCTTCCTTAGCCATGAATATCTGATGATATCCGGAGTATGCGTCCAAAAAACTCATGAGCTCGCATCCCGATGTGGCGTCGACCAGTTGGTCGATGCGTGGTAATGGGAAGTCATCCTTTGGGCATGCCTTGTTGAGGTCGGTGAAGTCGACGCACATGCGCCATTGGCCGGAGCTTTTTTGGACGAGGACTGGATTGGCGAGCCATTCGGAGTGCTTGATTTCGCGGATCACGCCGGCTTTTAAGAGCTTCGCGATTTCCTTTTTTGCTGCTTCAAGGCGTTCGGTCGTCATGCGCCTAAGCTTTTGCTTCCTGGGGGTTGCGTCGGCCCGGAGTGCTAATCGATGCTCGATTGTGTCCCTAGCTATGCCGGGGATATCCTCCGGGCTCCATGCGAAGACGTCGGCGTTGTCGCGGAGCACGCGGAGGATCTTCTTGTCTTTGTTCCGTGAGCTCGCGCCAAGGGACACCGTTTTCTCGCGAGTGTCCCGAGGGGCGCTGAGCTGCCCTTCGGGCCTTGCTTTCGGGGCCCATTTGCCTACTGGGGCCCTGCCTTGTGGCTCCGAGCTGGTGTCAACTGTGTGAACGCGCCGGGCGTGGGAGCGAGGCTCCATCTCAGCCCGACGAGCGAGTTGTCGATCCGCCGGGCGTGATGACTCATACGGGCGGGGACCTTCATGCATAGGTAATTATGATGGGCTATGGCACGAAGGTGTTGAGTGTGGCCCTTCCGAGGATGGCGTTGTCGATATGGCATCTCGGCGGCGTCGAAGGTGATTGTCTCGGTGCGGGATGCCAGGCTGTCGCCGAAGGTGACGGGTAGGTTTATCTGGCCGAGGGCCGTGATGGGCCTTCCCCCGAAGCCTACCAGGGGGATGCCTGGTGGTGATAGACGATCCCTGGGGATCATCATCTTGTCGAATGCCTCGGCAAAGAGGAGGTCCGCCGAGCTTCCTCCATCTACGAGGACGCGCCTGACTTCGTAGTTGGCGATGTTAGCGAAATGACGAGGATCTTGGTGGGAAAACTTATCCCCGGCGTCGCTAGGTCCGAATGTTATGGGCACCTCGGCGTAGCGAGGGTGGTCGGAGGTGGTTGTGTAGCCACGTGGTGGATTTGCCGGACGTAGGCTCGGCGTTGGCGTTTTGACGCTAAGCCTAGCGAGGATCCTCCTGTGATCATGTTGATGATCCTGGGGGGTGGCCCTCCGTGGCCTCCTCGATGCGTGGTCGCGCGGTAGGGGCGAGCAGAGGTTGCACCGCCTCCTTCGATCCTCCAACTCGCCCGGCGGGCTGCGGTGCATGTAGTCTGCGCATGGCGCGATGGTGCGGCATTCCGTTGTTGTGCGACCCTTCGCCGTGAAGGTCGCGAGAATGACGGCCGCCGCCTTTGTTCCTCCTCGGGTGTCGTGGTGCCGCCGGCGTTACGGCGCGACCCCTGCCGCGGCCGCGGCCGTCCGTCGCCCCCTCCGCACTGCGTCGGGGCATCCTTCGTCGGCGTGGTACACGCCCGGCCGCTCTGGTAGCTTATGCGTGACTTGTTAGCGGCCGAGGTGGCGGCGCATCCTCCTTGAGTTGCCTTTCGCCGGGTGGCGCTGTTCCTTGGTGCTATCCTCCTCGCTCGGCGTATTCTTCTATTTTGTCGAAAAGTTCGCCACTTTGTGCGGGGTGGTTTCTTGCGCCGCCTTTTCCGATAGGGGCCTTTTGTAAGCGCAAGTTGCAGCGTTTATAATGGTTGTCTCGTTGACCCCTTGACTTGGCACTTTACTTCTACGAACTTTCTAAAGAAGCTTGGAGGGTTTCGCTTTGTGCACCTTCATCGCAAATAGGTGTCTGCGTCCTTGGGCTCATCAACTCCCTTGGAAGTTGTTGCGTGTCTGTCACGCAATCGCTCCCGCGTAGATGGAGCGGGGTATAGTGAAGAACCATGTCAAGGCCACGCCCCTGAGGGCAAGAGTGATGCTTTTTGCCTTCGTTGTGTCGTCTCCTCCTGCCGCCTCGATTGCCGTCTCGTAAACGCGCAGGAATTCCGAGGTCTGCACCGCCCTCGAAGGGTGTGACTTCCGGCATTTTGAAGTTTCTTGGCCATCGCGCGACTTCGATCCGTGCTCAACGGGAATTGGGGTCTCCCGAGTCGGGTTTGCGCTTGCTTGGTGGGCCTCTGGCAGCCGTCTTGCTGCGGTTGATTTGCGATGACGATGCCTCCGTTGTTTGCGGAGGCTAAGCATTTCTCGTGAAGTCCCCTATCTGCGCGGAGTGCTTCATACGCTTCCGAGTGACACCGGGCTGCGATTGGTAGAGACGCCGGTGGGGCGTCGCCTCCCACTATGCCTCGTGGGTGGAGTTATTCGCTTCTTCCTCGGCTACTCGCGTGGCGCGGCGCCGAGGCGCGCGCCGCTTTGATTTTGGGTGCTCGGCCGCGGCGCGCTGCTTTCAGTTCTGCGGAGACTTTGGCGATGCCCTTCGCGGGAGCCATTGTGGTGTGTGTTTGGTTTTTTTTTTGTGTGACCTTCTTGCCGAACCCCACGGACGGCGCAAACTATCGTAGTGGTGAGACTAGACAGTAGAAAAGGGGAGGCCCCCTGCGTCAGAAGGACAGGGGGTCCTAAAAAGGGGTTCGGATTTCATTTATCCAAGAAAAAACCTGCCCTTACATGGTTCCCGGGGAGGCTATTTATAGCCTCTTGGTAAGGTATCTCAAAGTACAAACACGCCCCTAGCTAAGTACATTGTTCGTAGGGGTGGCAGGTCTTTTGCACCCTCGTGTAGCCTCCGGTGTATGGCGTGTTCTCCCGACACGGTGTATCGTGGGGGGAATAGACCCGGCTTATGGCTTGTGCGGGCCCCGCGCCCCTTCGCTGGCGCTCCGCCTTCTTCCTGGAGAGGAGTCCCCGGGATCCTCCGGAGGGTCTTCGGAGTGTCCTTCGGGAGGGCGTCGGGCCACTCCGCGAGGCCTTCGGCCATCCTCTGAGTGCTCGGGGCCCTCCGAAGGGTCTTCGGTTTCCTCCGGAGGGTCTTCGGTTTCCTCCGGAGGGTCTTCGGTTTCCACCGGAGGGTCTCGATTTCTCCGAGGGTCTTGGTTTCCTCGGAGGTCTTTGGTGACCTCGGAGGTCTTTGATTTCCTCGGAGGTCTTTGGTGACCTCCGAGGGTCTTGCCTTCCTCGAGGGTCTTTGGTGACCTCCGGAGGGTCTTCGGTCGCCTTGCTTCGCCAGGTCGTGGGGCCGGTGTGGCGCCCCTACGACACCTGTGAAGCATGAACTCACCAAGCACATTGGAGTGGATGCCTCGTACATGCGATCGCAAGTGCAAGACCAAGTTATTCATCTTCCGTATGTACTTTGAGCTTGATTAGCAGATTTCTTCACCAAAGCACAAACTAGAGTTCAAAGATAGATTTTACCTTTCCAAACTCAGTGTTGTTGATCCACCATGAATTTGAGGGGGGTGTTAGATATGTGCATAGTGTAGGGTGTTCTTTGCATATTTGTATATTTTGTACATATTATACATTGGCCTCTTGGCTTATTGGAATGGCAACAAGCTATATTCAAACACTTTGCACCTGAGTGAATTGCCTTTTCTGATCATTGTCATCTTGTTGCAGAATCATGACATCTGAAGCTTGATTTCCTTGTGGCTGCATTCTTAGAAGACCTCGCACCTATTCTGCTGTTGCATATTGACAGGAGTGTTGGCCTCTTGTGGAAATAGTGGATGAGCATGTCTTTTGTTGTTTAAATTCGCTATTTTGCAACAATCTTCCGAAAATAGTCACCCTAAGTAACGCGGAAAAGATAAGGACATGTCAAAATTTGCTTGATAGTCTTATTAATCCTTGAGGATATAAACTAAACAGGAAAAAACACCAAAGAAAGGCTCCTTTATTCAGGATGCAAAACAAGTATTGGAAAAGATATTTTAAAAAGAAAACAAACAGGAAGATTCTATCCATCACACGAGCCCATGAAGCGCAGTATCATAAAATTGTAGTGCTGATTGTTTGTTATATTGCAGGAAAAATAAAATTGTCAACACATTTTCTAGGCAACTAAGGGTGGTGTGAACATTATTTGCCTGGTTACAGTTTACAGCCAGTATAGGATTGTACTTGTAGTCCTCTTTCAACCTAAGTTTTTACAGACCTCATGAATCGGATCTGGTCTGGTCCCAAATTGGATTATGCCCAGGTCAAGCGTTAACTGATAAAACAATATCTGAAAAATGCTAACTAGTACAAGTCGACAACAACCTAAACCTGTGTCAATGAGCTTGCATCGATCATCAAGAGGCCAACCACTCCTGGCTCAATGGAACTGGAAGTCACTCCAGATATAAAATAATGTTTTTTCATTCATGAGCTTCTACAGAAGCCAGAAGTATTTTTATGTATAGTTAGTAGCATAATCTTCAGCATATCAAGATACGTAGACATAGTAAAGGATTGCATTATGAAACAGTAGGATGCAGAACTACCATCGGTTGTACCTCGCTGGTGGCAGCCATGTAAGTTTGCGCCTCAACCGTAGCAGCAGCAACCTGAATTGTACTCAACCTCTCAGGCACATATCTCGGACATGCCTCCGTTAGCTTTCCCATTCTGCTCAGATAAGAAGTTAATGAGATATTGATTTCACATTTGGTTATTTGACATATTACTCAATTAGCGCAGAAAAATTAGTCGATTAGCGCTAGTTTTCACTACTGACAAATTAGTTGATTAGCGCTGGTTTTCATTTCATTAGCATCGCTATTCTTATCAGTCTTGTATGTTTTGTTCTGGAAACATTTTGATGGCAAATGTGATATGTTCACTGAATATGAATACCTGATTATACCTCATTGTTTGTTATATTTTCAGGCACCTGTATCTGTAAGTTTCCCAACACAACATTTGACACATGAACCTACCATAGGTCCACCTCATTCCTTGTTCAGACTAAAATAAATCTTGTTAAAGCTAATTAAAATGGTACATTCCCAATTTTATAGAAAACATTAAAAGATTATTATGATCAATTTGCTGCTAAGGAAGGGGTATGTCAGAAAGCAATTAAAAGTAGTGCTCAATAATGCTAAGGTTCTGTACACAATAGACAAAAACCAAAAGAGTTGTTATAATTCCCTGCAAAATTCTTACTTTCTAATCAGGCCAAAAACACGTCAGAGTATTACGTGGCATTTAATATATTTTTCTTTTGACAAGAGAAAATTTTACTATCAACGTGCTAAGCCAAACTTTATTTTTAGCCAACTCCTTTCTTTTGGAAAAAGATCTGTAATTCGACACGTTTTCCCATTATCGTATGTGTAGAGTGTAATTTCCATGAAATATTTTTTTCACAATAATCCTTCTTTTACAAAAGGTCCATGTAAATTTTCGAAACGTAAAAGTCCATGTAAATTATGGGGCTAATTCTATGCAATGAAATTAGGTCGTCGAATCAATCTTCGGGTTAAACCTGTACACACACCTGAATATCTTTGAAGCACTAAACATGAATGGTTAGCCTTATAGATCTCAATTCTCCATAGAAGAACTACAACACCACGACTTTTATATACAGCATAAAAGGACCTAATCATTTATAAAGATTGAAATTATCAATATCTTTTTAGGATAATGCTTATGGACAGACGTCCAGACGCTAGGAACATATCGGACGCTTCACTTTACTTTGTGCCCTCCGGTTTCCAGCCGCTTCCTCATTTCTTCCCCAACTTCTCCACCAGGTCTTTCTCCCTCTTCCCTCCTCTCTCTTTCTTCCTTCATTCTTCCTCTCTAGAGCACTCTCCGGCTGGCTGCTCTCTTCTCTTTTTTCCTCCGGCCATCCAGATCCGGCTGAGCCGCTACCTCTCCACCGCCGGGCTGCCGCTACAGCGCCACACCAGGCCAGTCGCGCCACGTCGTACCTCGGCCTCGCCACTAGGCTGCCGCGAGCTGCCGGATTAGGACACCGCCACCACGACCACAGAGACCAGGCCGCTACTCCCCAGCTTCCACCACCCTCACCGGATCATGACGCCGCCACCGTGGCTACGGAAAAACTCGGCAAGTCATCCTCTGTTGTTTTCTGATTCTGATGTTGTGACCCGTTGAAAAAAATATTGCATCCTGTTATTTGATATGTTATGACCCATTAAAAAAATGTTACATCTTGTTCATGGTGATGTTGTAAGATTTTTTTAACGTATCCTTTTTTCCAAATGTTTGTTTTGATTATGAGATTTTTCATATGCTGCGTCCTTTTTTCAAATGTTTTTCTTTTGATTTTGAGATTTTTTTAGATATCCTCTTTTTTTTTTGAAATGTTGCATATGAATATTTGATACGTTGCAACAAGTGAAAAAATATTGCAGTTGTGTAGAGAGAAGCGTACGACGCTAGCGCTCGGACCGTACGTCCGAGCGCTAGTCGCGCCCATCTTTTTATGACCACCGATGCATGATACCCATTTTTTTTTTGTTTAGTAGTACTCCGGATACATGCTTACGCTTTAATTCTATTTAGAGACTAACAGTAATCGTAATTTCATCACTCCAAAGCGCATGCATCTCAATTCTCCATAGAAGAACTACAACAACACGACTTTTATATACAGCATAAAAGGACCAAATCATTTATAAAGATTGCAAAATGTATAGGAAGTGGTGCTCACATCAACTCACTGGCCCTCTGTCGACTTTCTGAAGAAATTTGGGCCATCTCGTTGGTGGCCTGTCCTGCTGTGGGGTTTGAGCTAGAGCCCTCCATGGAGAAGAGAACGGATGGTTTTCTTTATGAACTGAGTTTTGAGGGGATGCAAGGGAGGAAAAATTGGAGATGGAAAAGGAGTTTTGATCTTGGTTGACACTATGCGTGCAAGGCTATACTACCACATGTAGGCATGGTGGCGCTAACCTATCTAGCCACATGTCGAGCCTTTCTTTATAGTTGGGTATAGACATGCTCATCCTCTAGTGCCAACAATCTTTGACGACACCACCCTCTACAACCACATGTATCGATCCTCAGTGACACTTGACAGCACTTGTCTAGTCTATATAGATCCACATTAGATAACAGTTGCTAGTTGTTACACCGCTTTAACACTCATCTTACCACCAACATAGTGACATCACAGTGTGCTTGCATATATGTTACCATCGGGTTTAGTTTTGTAATGGCTAATATGCAGATACATTATTGTTAAACAAAAGCTTGATCACCAATGTCGTGGAGTGCCAATTGCTGCCTTAGTCTTGTAGTCCAGTTTTGAAGCGGTTTATCAGTACTTAGGGGCGGAGCAAGCCATGCTCAAGTCTTGGGCTGGGCCAACTGTTATTAGGCTGAACTCGAATGTTTGGTGGTTTTTCAAGAGATTTTCATAGGCTTGAGCACTGGTAAGATTTTTAGGCCTTGGGCTATAGCCCACCCAGACTGAGGCCTAGATCCACCCCTCTTAGTATTTGTATATACTATTTTGAAATCTAGCATGCGCATAATCACGTACATACGGGGATGTCAAAAAATAACATTTTAGTTTTGTAGCAACAAATATATAAATATGTTATAGTGGATTAGCATTTTTTAGCATTTATTTGAGTTTTACACTTGCTAATGTTCAAGTATGGTAAGGTATTATTAGCTAGATGATGCAAATTTTTCACATTTTGCTCTTGCCTTATTGATTTAGAATGAAGAGCATAACAAAAATCAAAAGGTGGATTAAAAGCAACAGAACTATCACTTTGCGAGAATCTGAACAATTAACTTGAGCTAAACATCGATAAAACAATAATTAGCAATAAATTAATTACATCATAACAATAAGCAAAACGTAATATCAGATTGATATTAAACTCCTCACATCTCGATTCAATACAATGTTATATCAGTATGAGGTTACAATAGGATTCATAAAATCAAATATACAACATCAATTTAACTTTGGAGCTCATTACAAAAATCCATTACATTCGAATGTAAAACATTAAATACTGAACACCGAATTAAATTACAAGAACCCATCTTAAAATGAATTTTAAAGTAATAATACAACAAGGTTACACTCTCAAATTAATTACAACAATTAATGGCATCAGATCAGAATATAACTTACAACTTTGAGTATATTACAAAAGGCGAGTGGGACGAGTAGACGACTAGTGGATCAAGGCAGGTAAGTGAGGGGAATTCATTTCCTGTTGTAATTAAATAATTGTATTAAAGATCATAGCCTTGCGTGGCTAACTGCTATAATAAAGAGTATGGTTTCTATTTTATTATTCATTACGTTGACTTTGGTAATGCTTACTATTCGCCGAGCGGTGTCCTACAAGCGGACAAATAGTAATCTATATGCTTAAGTGTGATTACCCTCTGGGGTAATGTCATGGGGCGTCACACACTTGCAAAAAGCAATAAAACTATTCATATGTTATTGTAAACATTGCAAGATTTTACAACCTAGATATGTTTTCCTACAATTAATAATCCTATACTTTGGTAGTACTTGGACTTTCATTCTCAGTTCGTTGCTAAACAAATGTAGAGGATATGAATCCAAATAAGATTATCTAAATTTGTAAATCACTACTCTAGTGTAGTATTCCTTCTATTCGATTCTGGATGTAGTTTAAGAATGTGTGCAGACAACCTTTTTAAATTTTTGACCGCTAATATACACAAAAAGTATTTGGATTGTAGAAATAATATTATTATATTTGTCGTAAAAAAATTCTATCATATTGTTACACTTTTAATCATTTTAACTGACATAATTTAAAAAAATAGTTGTGTATTAGAGGCGATGTATTGACCTACGACAATGAGTAAAAATAAGTCTCAAGCGGCTAAGCCTCAAACTTGGGCTTTGGTCAGGCCGCCGGGCCAGGCCCAATTGGTTTGCTCACGTGCACTTATCACCTGTTCACCACCAAGTGCCAACAGTGCCACAACACATGTCGTCTGCCACATGGCGCACCACTATGGAGTCTCTCCGTGACATTGTTTTCTCGCAAATGCCAAAAACAACAGAGAAAAATTAGGGGAACAAAAGGCAGAAAACCCTAGCAGCTGGATGGCGACCAGCGACGGCGAGGTGGCAGGCGAATGCGGCGGTGCTTGGGTAGTCGGGAGTTGTCGACACTACGTGTGCAAGCCTCTACTACCATGTGTAGGCATGGTGGTGCTAAGCTATCTAACGTCTTGTCGAGCCACATATGACAATACTCGCTATATAGCCTTTTGTAGTTGGGCATAGACATGCTCATCATCGTCTAGTACCAACAATCTTTGATGACACCACCCTCTACAACCACATGTATCCTCAGTAACACTTGACAACACTTGTCTAGTCCACATAAGATAACAGTTGCCAGTTGTCACACTGCTTTATCACTCATCTTACCACCAACATGGTGACATCACAGTGTGTTTGCATGTTACCATCCTAGGAAGGGGTTTACTTTTGTAATGGCTAATATGCAGATACATTATTGTTAAACAAAAAGCTTGATCACCAATGCCTTGCAGTGCCAATTGCTGCCTTAGCTTTGTAGTCTAGTTTTGAAGCGGTATATTAGTACTCGGGCGAGCGACCATGACCAAAGCCTCGGGCTGAGCAAGCTGTTCTTGGGTCGAATTCGAATGTTTGGTGTTTTTTGAAGAGATTTTCATGGGCTTGAACACTAGTAAGATTTCGAGGACTTGTGCTATATATAGCCTACCCAGCCCGAGGCCTAGATCTACCCCTCACAGTACTTGTATATACTAGTTTGAAACCTAGCATGCACATAATCACCAATATAAGTGGTGCTCATACGGTACGTCTCAAACTAAGATTTTAGTTTTGTAGCAACAAATATATAAATATGTTATGGTGGATTAGCATTTTTTAGCATTTATTTGAGTTTTACACTGGCTAATGTTCAAGTATGGTAAGGTATTATTAGCTAGATGAGGCAAAATTTTCACGTTTTGCTCTTGCCTTATTGATTTAGAATGAAGTGCATAACAAAAATCAAAAGGTGGATTAAAAGCAACAGAACTATCACTTGCTAAAAAGCAATAAAACTACGCATATGTTATTGTAAATATTGCAAGATTTTACAGCCTAGATATGTTTTCCTACAATTAGTAATCCTATACTTAGGTGGTGCTTGGACTTTCATTCTCAGTTCATTGCTACACAAATGTAGAGGATATGAACCCAAATGAGATTATTAAATTTGTAAATAACTACTCTAGTGTAGTATTCCCTCTGTTCGATTCTGGATGTAGTTTAAGAATGTGTGCAGACAACCTTTTAAAATTTTGACCGCTAATATACACACACAAAGTATTTGGATTGTGGAAATAATATTATTAGACTTATCATAAAAAATTCTATCATATAATTTTTAAAAATAGTTGTGTATTAGAGACGGTGTCAGTACCTAAGACAATGAGTAAAAATAAGTCTCAAGCGGCTAAGCCTCAAACTTAGGCTTTGGTCAGGCCGCCAGGCTAGGCCCAATTGGTTTGCTCATGTGCACTTATCGCCCGTTCACCACCAAGTGCTAACAGTGCCACAGCACATGCCGTCTTCCGTGTGGCGCGCCGCGTTGGAGTCTCTTTGTGACTTCGTTTTCTCGCAACAATCTTTTGTAGTTGGGCATAGACATGCTCATCATCTAGTACCAACAATCTTTGAAGACAGTATAAATTAACACCACCCTCTACAACCACATGTATCGTCTATGTAGATCCACGTTGGATAGCACTTACCAGTTGTCACACCGCTTTATCACTCATCTTACCACCAACATGGTGACATCAACGGTATGTGCTTGCATCTTACCATCCTAGGAAGGGGTTTAGTTTTGTAATGGCTAATACGTGGATACATTATTGTTAAACAAAAGCTTGATCACCAATGTCGTGGAGTGCCAATTGCTGCCTTAGTCTTGTAGTCCAGTTTTGAAGCGGTATATTAGTGCTCAGGGGCAGAGCCAGCCACAGCCCAAGCCTTAAGCTGGGCTAGCTGTTCTTGAGTCGAACTCAAATGTTTGGTGTTTTTTCAAGCGATTTTCATCGGCTTGAACACTCGTAGGTTTTTCATTCAGGCCTTGGCCTATAACCCACCCAGTCCGAGGCCTGGATCCGCCCCTCTTAGTACTTGCATATACTATTTTCAAACACATAATCACCAATATAAGTGGTGCTCAAACTAACATTTTAGTTTTGCAGCAACAAATATATAAATATGTTACTGTGGATTCGCCTTTTTAAGCATTTATTTGGGTTTTACACTGCCTAATGTTTAAGTATGGTAAGGTATTATTAGCCAGATGAGTAAATTTTTCACATTTTGCTCTTGCCGGGCCTAAAAAGAAGTCTCAAGCGGCTAAGTCTCAAACTTGGGCTAGTTAGGCTGCCGGGCCAGGCCCAATTGGTTTGCTCTTGTCACCAGTTCACCAAGTGCCAACAGTGCCACAGCACTTGCCTTCTGCCACGTGGCGCGCCACGTTGGATTCTCGCAAATGCCAAAAGCAACAGAGAAAAGTTAGGGGAGCGAAGGCAGAAAACCCTAGCTGCTGGATGGCGATCGGCGACGGCGAGGTGGCAGGCGATGCGGCGGCGGAGGAGAGGACTGGTCGGAGCTGACGCCGGTGTGCCTGGCGGAGGCGTTCTCGCGGCTCGGCCTGGATGACCTGTGGCGCGCCGCCATGGCGTGCTGCCGTTCCTGGCGGGACGCCGCGCGCTCCCGCCCGGCGCTCTTCGCCGCGCTCGACCTCGACCCGGCCTTCGAGTCTGTCGGCGCCGATGCCGCCGAGTGGTGGACGCCCGCCTTCCAGCGCCGCGTCGACGCCATGCTTCGCTCCGCCGCTTCGTTCGCCGCGGGGGAGCTCCGCGAGGTCCGTGTCCGACACTGCTCCGACGACGCCCTCGCCTTCGCTGCCGAGAGGTGCGTGAAATCTTTGATTTGTTAGAACTGATGGGGTTGGTGAGCTCATGCGGCCAAACGTTTGTGCGAGATTGGGGGCAAATTGGGGCTCAGATTGCCTGGAACGATGTATCTGCAATTCGGTGCACCTTTTGCAACCATAGCGCCTTCCTAAAATTGTTCTTTTCCCCAAAGTTATCGTGGGTGACCTACATATACGCTGATATTAAGTAAGGATGTGGATCTTCTTTCTCCAGATTAAAGAAGATGAGATATTCTGGATATGCATAATGGCTGTACGCACAATTTCTCATTATTCTTTTTTTCAATTGGGATGCAATTTTGTTGTGTATCCTGGAGCCTTGAGTTTGCAGAAATCACTGGATAGTTGGCATAATAGGCTTGTACTATTTTTTGTCCCTATTTCTTCTTGGCCCTTAGGTCCTGATTCTTTGATTATATTTCCCCTTTGCGATGGCAAAAATATGTACATGGGACCGGAGAACCATTGTGAACTTTTTTTCTTTTGGGACAAAACATGTTACTTGTAACTCTGCGGGAAACTAAAATATTGATAAATCATGGGCTTCATTCTTAATAGTAAGATTAGGTAATAGCTTACTAGAACTAATAATGTCTTCATTGATGATTGAAAATAATTTACATTGAAATATTTCAAAGGTGTTAGAACTTAGGAGTTGGTAGTTAGTTGGGGTTTACTGCTCTAATGATGTAGCTACATTATGTTGTGCGTATACATGCTGGATTTGAAATAAATCTGCACTGAAGATTTTATTGGTATTCTTGAGTTGGAAAATGGTGAAATTTTTCATTCTGAAAGCTGAAAATCTACTGCTCACATCTTTGTATTTTATTTTGTACTTTGCTGGGGGACAAACAGCTCATGTTTCTGTAGCCTTGTTGGAATTGGCAAACTAGCTGTTTTGATCTCAAGAATTTACAAGAAAGGGTTTATTTACGCTAGATTTAGGCCTAATCAGCTGAAATTTTGTTTTGTTTTGAGCAAAAAGAATTGAAGTTCACCTAAAAACACGAAAAATCCCCTTTAATCAAGTTCTACTTGCAGTCTCATATCCCTTTTTAGAAAAGTCAAACAAGAACAATGTCAAGCCCAGTTTGTTCCAATTAATGTATTAAATATATAGACAGTATCTACTAGCATATTAAATTCAATTTTCCTACAAAATTTATTGAAATACTTTTTAGCAAAAGACCTGTAGAAGTAACCATCTAAACAGCTGTTACGATTTATTTTCTCGTGGACAACAGTTACTACACCATTTTTTTCATGATAATAGCTTCCTTAAACTTTTGTTTGGAGTCTTTGGACATAATGTTGCCCAAGTTGCATTGATCTTGCTACGGGTGTAGTACTGTATTGGACATGATATTCTCTATTTTTCTTTTTGCGTCTTCCTTAAACTTTGAGACTCCAGATTACTAGGAATTAATTAGTATTAGTAGGAGGTTCGCTCTTGCCCTTAGTTTTTATTTTTGGTAGGGTTAAATATATATAGTTTTTTATTCTATATCTTTTATTAGTTGGTATTGTTGCTTTCTGTATAATATTTAATGTTTTTTTTGCATGTGTATCTGTTATTCAGCTTTCATGTAAATATACATTCTTGTTTGTTTCGGTGCATGTTTTACCATATCTTTATTTAATAAGCTATTCGTCAAAACTTCAGTAATGGGCGGTACACTTACTAGTGTAGCTAAAATACTGGTGTCTTATTTCCAGCAGATAAATGGTGAAATTGAGAATCTTTATTACTAACCTAATATTGCCTTATCTGATAAAAATTGTCCTCTTAACTTTGCTTGAGCTGTTGTGTTATGTTAGAATCATTATGCTATTTTTATTTGTTTCTATAGTAAAGTGGCCCGAATCAGACCTACCTGGCTATGTTAGATCTGTGTTCTTAGTTTGTTTACTGTTAGTGTTGGGGAAAGTTATGTTACTTCTGTAAGTCACAGGGTAAAAGTGGAAGATGTTTTGTTTGGGTCCATAGACCTAAGGTAATTCTTAGTGCAATCTCTTTGCTTGGATTTTACGTGTCATTATGAGTGAGTTATTCTGGTGCCATATCTTAACTTGGATTTACTTGTCATTATGAGTGGGTAACTCTGCTGCCATCTCTTGAATTGTATTGGAAGTAAAGTTCTGAGTTCATTCATTCATATGCAGGTCTCAAAAACTCAGTATCCTTTCCATCAGAAGCAGCCCGAGTGTAAGTGATCGATCAATGCTCACTGTTGCATCATGCTGCCCTATGCTTACAGAATTGGACATCAGCTACTGCTATGAGGTTTCATACAAGTCACTGGAGGTGATTGGTCAGAACTGCCCGAACCTCATGGTCCTCAAGCGGAACATATTCAATTGGCTTGATTCATCAGAGCATGTTGGAATAGTCCCTGATGATTATCTAAGAGAGTGCCCCCAAGATGGTGACAGGGAAGCCATTGCAATTTCGAAGTTCATGCAAAAGCTTAAGCATCTTGTGCTTAGGTTCTCAAAGCTATCTGTTATTGGCCTGAGCTCTATCTCAGGAGGATGCAAGGAATTGGAGGTTCTGGATCTGTTTGGCTGTGGAAATTTGACAAGCAGGGGAATAGAGCAAGCTGCTGCTAATCTGAAGAATCTGGAGACACTAGTGAAGCCTAACTTTTACATACCGAGGTCCTCCTTCCACATGGGGAGGTATGGGCACTGGCAGTTATACGACGAAAGGTTCCAGACAAATGTATTTCAGATATAAAATGTAGCCTCAAGGGTCACCTCAGGTGTTCCCTTTGACCTATGGCTTATGCTTGTTAGTATGCGTGGTGGGTGTGTTTCTTTCGAGAATAATAACAATAGTGCCTTGTACTGTTTTACCCATCGTATCTAAATATACATGAAAGATGGTTGTGCTTCAGCTATTTGTAAAGTTATGTGCGATAATAAGCTGTGGTTTTATTTATGTGACTACTTATTGTCAATGGTTTCTTGCGAGAAATCTGTTCCGTCTCTTTGCATCTGTTTTCTCCCTTTGTTTTGAGATTCCAGAACATAGCTGATATTTGTTTATGCGACTTGTCTGAAATTAAATGGACATTTTGTACGAGGAATTATGTGTACTCTGTCGAACATGGTCAGTTCAAAGCATCTGAAGTTTGGTGAATGGTCCATTAGTGTTTGATGAATAAGTCTCTGTACTGTGGTTTTTGTGGGGTGGGCACATAGTTCTTGTACAACATCTTGGACTAGCTTTAGGAGTGGTTGTACATCATCTTGGACTAACTTTAGGATAGCATCTTAAAGGACAGCATGTAGGACAGGTTGTTAGCATATTAGAGGACAGCATCTAGGACAGGTTGTTAGCATCTTAGACTAGCATCTTGGCATATGCTTGGTGATTAGCGCTTTATAATATGTATCACCAACCCTCGAGTTGGCATAGCATTGTGTGAGAAATAAACCAAGAAAAATTTGCCCCATCTCCAAGTGTCATCCTCTCCATGAGTAAGGATCTTGCTATCACCAAGAGCAAGAGTCCAATGTGTAACAAATGGTATCGAGCTATACTATCTCAGTAGCTGAGCATCTCTTGCTCATCTCCTTCTCCGCCTCGCAGCTTCCCAACCGTGCATCAGCGATTCGGCTATCCACGCTCACTCCTCTCCGGAGACGAGCGTGGCTCGTCGGCGACCTCTCTCCACGCAACACCCCGATAGCGCGCCATGTCCGCAGGCGATCTCGCGCTTCGGCCGTCTCGAGCACGCGGCGTCGTGACGGCCGAAGCTTCGCCGTAGCAGAGCAAAGACGAGCGAAGGCGGCAGAGAGCTGCAGAAGCGGCGGCGCGGCAGCAGCGGCGGCGGCGAAAAGAAGGCGGCGCAGATGCGGCGCGTCGCGGCAGCGAGGTCGAGGCTGCGCGCGCGGCGTCGGTGCTCCATTTCACGACGATAGCGTCGTCACGAACCTCGACCGGCGAGGAGCCACAGCGAGAGCGGGCGGCGCGATGGCGCCGCAAGACGCCACGCGCGGCGGCGGTCGAACGAGACAGCGCGGTCGCGGCGACGGCGCCGAGGCGCGCTCGGCGGTGGCGCTCGAAGAGGCGCGCGACGACAACGGCGGCAGACGGTCGATAGAGAGCGGCCTTCACGAGCGGCGGGCTTTCTCCCGGACGGCATCGTGGTTACCACGGGTTCCGTGTCGTTGTCGAGGCGCCGCCCGGCGGCGGGTGGCCTACCTCACCAAGACCAACTACGTCGAGTGGGCGCGGTGATGAAGGTGAGGCTCAGTGCGCACATGTGGGAGGCGATGCAGTGCGGTGGCGTCGACTCGACCAGATCGACGGCGCCGGATGCCTCATCGCCGCATCCCCGCCGAGATGCGATTCGCTCTCCAACAAGCGGATCGCCAAGGAGGCTTGGGACGCCATCGTTGCGGCACGCGCACGGCGGCCGGCCGCGCCCGCAAGTCCACTGCGCAGCACTTCGCGACGGGTGGGAGAACCCGCCTTCAAGCCGGTGAGGACGTTGATGACTTTACTCCGTCTCAACACCGCTGCGTAAGATGGTGCAGTTCGGCGACGACACCTACAACGAGGAGAGAGCTGTCGAGAAGCTCTTTCGCTGCGTCCCCGAGAAGTACAAGCAGATGGCTCGTTCGATCCAGTCTCTGCTGGACCTCTCCACGATGACGATCGAGGAGGCGTTGGGTCGCCTCAAGGTCGTTGGCGGCGATGAGCCACGGCGTCTCGGGACCGTCACCATTGGCGGAAGCCCTCTCACTCGGGAAGCGATGGCTGCCGGCCAGGTGACAGGAAGAAGGGGGAGCCTTCTTCCACGACAGGCGGCCGCATGCGTGGTAAGCGTGGCAAGCCGCGCAAAGACGCCCAGGCATGGGCGCGAGAACGTGCCAAGGGTCATGACCGTGGAGGCGCCCAGGGCGGCGTCGCTGGCAAGCCAAAGCCGGCACGAGACGACTCTTACCACAACTGCGGCAAGCTTGGTCATTGGGCCAAGGATTGTCGACAGCCACGACGCGGCCAGGCCCACGTCGCGCAGGCGGAGGAGGAGGAGCAGTCAGCTCTGTTCATTGCTCATGCGAGCATCGAACTACCTCCAGCGGCACCGGCCGCAACGGCTCTCCTCCACCTTGACGAGCCAAAAGCACACGCCTTCCTCGGCGACAGTTCCGGCAACGACAAGACCGACGGGTGGTGCCTCGACACCGGCACCACCCACCACATGACCGGGCGGCGGGAGTTCTTCTCCGAGCTCGACTCTAGCGTCCGAGGATCCGTCAAGTTTGGGGATGCCTCCGGCGTGGAAATCAAGGGCGTCGGCTCCGTCATCTTCTCCACCGTGTCTGGTGAGCACAGGCTGCTCACCGGCGTCTACTACATCCTGGATCTGCGGAACTCCATCATCGACTTGGGACGGTGGATGAGAATGGCTCGCATGTCGAGATCGAGCACGGTCTTTGCGGATTTGGGATCTTCGCCACGCCTTCTTGCCAAGGTAACGGAGGCGAAAATCGACTCTACATCCTTCACATGCGGTGGCACAACCCCTCTGTCTCATTGCTCGTCGGACGACGAGCGTGGCGCGATAACGCAGCGCTTTGGGAACCTTCACTGAGGCCCCGGCGGCTCGGTGCCATGGAGATGGTGCGAGGCCCGCCGTGCCTTGACCATGTAGAGCGATTCTGCGGCGTCTGCGTGTTGACGGCGGTAGAGGCGACTCCTTTCCCAATGGGCGAAGTTCCGAGCCAAGGAGAGGCTCGAGCTCGTGCGGGACTTGTGTGACCGGTGACACCGCCACACCGGAGGACGACGCTACTTCCTGCCTCGTCGGCGACCTCTCCCGCTACATGTGGTGATGGTCCTCGGCGGCAAGGAGAGGCGATCGGCGCCGCAGTCGCTACGGCGGCGAGTGCGGCCGCAGGCTGCGCATCTGCGCGCGCAGAACAACGGCGGCGAATTCACGGCGGCTGAATTCGTGTCGTACTGCGCTGATGAGGGCATTCAGCGCCACTACTCCGCGCCCGTCTGCCCGCGCGCGAGCGACGTCATTGGCGGCGCAACCGACGGTTGTGGGGATGGCTCGCCCTCCTCAGCGATGGGGATGCGGTGTCTTCGGGAGAGGCGGTGGTGACGACCGTCTACATCCTCAACCGCTCGCCTACCAAGGCGCTCGACGGCAGGACGCCGTACGAGGCTTGGCATGGGCGCAAGCCGGCGGTCTCCCACTTGCGGGTTTCGGCTCCTCGCGTTCACCAAGGAGCTTGGCCACATCGGCAAGCTCGGCGGCGGAGCACTCGAGTGTTCATCGGCTACGCGAGGGCTCGAAGGCCTACCGCATCCTCGACCACTGTCACACAATGCGTCGCATCTCGCGTGGCGTTGTGTTCGACGAAGCGGAGGGCGTGGGACAAGGCGGTGGACGACGGTTCGACTCCGACTCGCAGGGACTTCGTTGTCGACTACGTCCTCTTCGAGAGTGCCGGGGGAGCTAGCAGCTCGTCTTCACCGAGCTCGTCCACCTCGACACCTTGCTCGCCACCAGCTCCAGCGAGTGCTCCACCACCTTTCGCACGGCTCGCCCCACTCTTCACCACCGCCACTCCACGCTCTTCCGCACGGCCACCACTCTCACCGCCGCCACACCACCGGATCGGTCCCAACAACCGGTCCACGGCGAACGCGCACGGTGGAGTTCGCTACTCCGCTGTCCCACGACGAGGATCGCGTTGACGCCTACCACGATGGCGAGCCTCTTCGCTACCGTACTATGGACAACATCCTCGGCGACCGCCTGCCGTCCACAGGCGCGGCGACGACTTCGAGGCGGAGCTGCACTTGGCGTGCGACGACGGCGAGCCCCGCTCCTTCGCTGAGGCGGAGGGAGACGCGGCGTGGCGTGTCGCGATGAAGCAGGAGATGGACGCCGTCGAGCGAAACCGGACGTGGGAGCTGGCGGATCTTCCTGCGGGTCACCGCGCGATCACCCTTAAGTGGGTGTTCAAGCTAAAGCGGGATGAAGCCGGCGCCATCGTCAAGCACAAGGCTCGCTTGGTGGCACGAGGCTTCATGCGGCGAGGGGTCGACCGGCGACGCCGCACCCGTCGCGCGTATGGAGTCCGTTCGTCTTCTCCTCGCACTTGCAGCCCAGGAAGGTTGGCGCGTCCATCACATGGACGTCAAGTCCGCCTTCCTCAACGGCGACTTGAAGGAGGAGGTCTACGTCCATCAGCCGCCGGGATTCGTCATCCCCGGCAAGGAGGGCAAGGTTCTCCGCCTGCGCAAGGCCCTCTACGGCTTGCGGCGGGCACCACGAGCTGGAACACTAAGCCGACTCCACCTCACGCAAATGGGGTTCCAGCGAGCGCACCGCAGTGCGATCTACACGGCGGGGCAAGGGCGGCAACGCCTGGCGGTGGCGTCTACGTCGGCGACTTGAGTGATCACCGGCTCCAAGGAGGCCGAGGTCGGCGTTCAGCGAAGATGAAGACCGCCTTCGGATGAGCGACTTGTGGCTTCTCCTTCTACTACGGGATCGAGGTCCACGGGGCAGCTCCGATATCTCCTTCGCGGGCCGCCACGCCAAGCGCATCGTCGGTAGGCGGGCTCACCGACCGCAACCCACCCACTCCTATGGAGGAAAGGCGAAGCTAAGCCGCGACGACCGACGACGGAGGAGGTGGGCGCGACGCAGATCGCGGCGCATCGTGGGCGCCTTCGCCACCTCGTCCCACACGCGTCCGGTTGGCGTTCGCGTCGTCGGCTCGTCGGTCGGTTCATGCGGCGGCCGACGACGAGCATCGCGGCCGTGAAGAGGATTCTCCACTCGTTGCGGGCACCTCCGACCACGGCTTGCACTACGAGGTGTCCGCCGCGCGCGCTTCATCAGTGCATGCGACGGCGACCACGCAGCGACATCGACACCGGCAAAGAGCACAAGCGGGATTCTCTTCTTCCTCGGCAAGTGCCTCGTTAGCCGGCGATCGATCCAAGCGGCGGTGGTGGCCCCGTCACCGTGAGGCCGAGTACATAGCGGCTTCCACCGCCGACTCGACGCGTTACGGCTCGTTCGATCGCTTGGTGATCTCCTCGGCGGAGACAACGGCGGTGGCGCTCGGGGTGGGCAGACAAGTCCGCTCTGGCTTTGGCAAAGAACCCCGTTTTCCATGAGCGAGCAAGCACATCCGGTGAAGTACCACTTCATCCGAGGTCATTTGGATGAAGGCGACATCAAGGCGAGCTACATCAACACTACGGATCGCCGGACCTCCACCAAGCCTCTTGGGAGGTCAAGTTCCTCGAGCTCTGCTCCGGGATCGGATGGTTCAACTCTCCCACAAGACGACGCACAAGACTTAGGGGAGAATGATGAATAAGTCTCTGTACTGTGGTCTTTGTGGGGTGGGCACATGGTTCTTGTACAGCATCTTGGACTAGCTTTAGGAGTGGTTGTACATCATCTTGGACTAGCTTTAGAATAGCATCTTAGAGGACAGCATCTAGGATAGGTTGTTAGCATCTTAGATGACATCATCTAGGACAGGTTGTTAGCATCTTAGACTAGCATCTTGGCATATGCTTGGCTGATTAGCAGCCTATAAATATGTATCCCCAACCCCTCAGGTTGGCATGACATTGTGTGAGAAATAAATCAAGAAAAATTTGCCCTATCTCCAAGTGTCATCCTCTCTATGAGAGTAAGGATCTTGCTATCACTAAGAGCAAGAGTCCAGCGTGTAACAGTGTTATCTTTAGACCCTTGTGCCTTGCTTGATCCTGGAATAATGGCATAACTTATGCTCACCTAACATGGTTTGTTTTATTTGATGCCTGATTCAGAGCACCTTTCGAGCATGGCTGAAATCTTTCTGGCTCTTTTCTTCAGCCCATCGCTTGTTATCTTCATGTGCAAAAAGATATGATGTGTTCTTTTATGCACAGATTGCGCATTACCTTTCGGTCAGTTGGGATCTGAATCTGATATGTTTGTTAGGATTCTGAGCACATCTACATCTTATGTAACAGAAGAAAAAACAGGGAAAAAAACCTTCACATCCTTGTACAGGGAGGCAATAGAGAAGCTTAAATTCAAAGGAAAGAAAAAACTGGTTGTTTTGCAGCATTGAAATAAAAATTCAATGCCTTCCTTTGTCTGAAAAGACAACCTTTACCTTCCCCTTTAATCTGTAACATCACCTTATCCTTTTCAGGATAACCATGACTACATATACAAAATCTTTTTAAAATAACTAATTAACACCCTCCATAGTTTCTTACATCCATTTATATTGTTTGCACGAACAACTCTTAACCTGCACCTCCCAACTAGTGAGTGAACCAGTTTTCTTACATAATTCGTAAGAAATTTTATTCATATAGCTGTGGTGATCCTTTTCCTGCTGCCTTTTGTTCTGCATTAAATGAGATGACCGGATCTTGAGCTAGGACTACTCACTATACAGTGAAAACTACATCTCGGAGGGAAAGTCAACAGTTTTTTTCCTTCTGTTTGGACCTTTTCTGCAGTCATTGCCAAAAGATGTAAACCAACAGCTGAATTTATAGATTATTACAGCCTGTCTGTGGTCTCACAGTCTTGTGGGTGAGATCTGGCAAAGGGCTCTGGTCCATTGAGCACCATGAAAAATCTGCACCAACCACATGCAAGAAAGCAAGCAAATGTGCTCCTTGCAATGCCTTGTGTCCCTCTTTCCCCCAGTAGAACATCATTGGTGCCAAAAGCATTCAAACACAAACATGGGATGATGCTGTCTGTTTACGAATGCTTAATCAGCAATCTAATTGGGAGACAGGCCCCATCGGAACTGAAATGTGCCCGCAATTAATCCTGATTTATAAGCGAAGACTCAAAGCACCTCCACTTCGCAATGTTCATTAACCTTTCCACAATGTCTGCCCCAAAAAGCACAAAGGAATAGGTTCCATCATGCCAATAACTGCAGGAGTTATAATAGGAGTCTCCACACACACTCCACATCAGAGTTTCTTTTGGTGACCAGTCCATCTCAAGATGAAGAAAAGCATTCTTGCTCTCTTCCTCCTCACCCTTGCTTCCCATGGCACATGGTGTGCAGCTGAGAGAAGCACGAAGGTCGATGCAGCTCATCTGAGGCCTCATCTCCAGGTTCAGGAATCGCATGGTCAGTGTGCATCAATCTCCTCTTGCTTTCTTCTACTTTCTTGATGTTTCAGGTTCAGCCTTGCCACGGTACTAATCTTTTACGGAAACATTTCTGAAATTGTTGGTTGTTCAGAAACTGAAGGCAAGAAGCTCCTAGAGATACAGAGTCCCAGGAAGCTTGGGCATGGGCACAGTCTCACACACCATGAGGTGAACACAGTGGAGAACCATCCCAGGAGGATGGCCATCGGGCACAAGGGTGGCAGCATGGGCGGCGGCGGCTCCGGTGGTGGCTCAAGCGCGGGCGGTGGTGGTGCGGCGTCGGAGACGAGGCCGCACAAAACCACGAGCGCTGGCGCGGTGGCGCTGCCGGTTCCGATGACCTCCATCCTAACGCTGGTGTTCACCAGTGCCATTGTTCTATCAGCGTTCAGCTTCTGAAGCTCTTATCTTGTTGCAAGTAGCAGTAATGGTATGTGTGCTAGTGGTGTGGCAATTCTTGAAATTATATGTGTTTCCAGTGTCCAATTATTTGTTGGTAGTACACTGAAATTGTTCGATGGCTAATTCTCAGCTTGTATCTTACGTAAGTTCTTGAATTTTCATCTATGTTTGTCGAGCCATGTTCAGTCAGATACTCAGAATTGCATTTCCGAGTCAGATAGTTCTTATATACTTCCAAGTTCATATCTTGAGGACTGCACAATTGGAAAACCAAAGATTCAACAATTTGCTATAATTGAATCCTCATTGTCTGGTATGAAGTCTCAGATGTACTAAAATCACTCTCGTTTGTTTCTCTCTTTTTGATTTTTTTTATTGAATGATCATGTCTACAAAGATAGAGTGACCAAACAATGTCGTTGGAAAAGCGGACACTTAGCTCAAAGCATCGCGGTGCCTAGGATTGACATTTGTCACCATGCGAAATCATTCAGTTTGTCACTTCTTTTATTCTTCTCCAAGGAAGATTGTTGCTTTAAGCTCAAGCAAATGGGAACGAAGGGCTTTAAGCAAGTTATGGATATGCAGGAATTCGACTGTTTTTCATCACTACGCCAACTGACAGGATCGAGACACTTGTGATGCTCGTTGCTTACCGTTGTGTTAGGTTGTCTAGACAGTTGATATGTTCCTCTTAATTACAAAGTATTTAGATACGAGTCAAGACAGTAGATTTGTAGGCATCCTCGGTCGACTATGTCAACCTCTGGGAATGCGTTAGCGGGAACGAAGCATAAGCTAAACAAAGATCTCCCTTCAATTGTATTGCTCAAGTATGAAATGATGTACAAGTGACCTCCCCCCCTATGTAACAATGATATCATGCAATTGATATAAAATAATATAAAATAAAGATAGTTGATATAAAGATAGCATGCAATTGATATAAAATAATATACTTTTGAAATCATAGGTTCAATATGATCAAAGTACTACGGCTTACCTTGGCTTTGGTTTTGCTCAGTTATCACACTTGGATCTTTGAAGTTTGCTTCTGCTTCTGCTCTGCGAAGCAGATCGTCTAACGAGAGAGAAAACAACAGGTGAAGCACAAATAAATTCAAATAAAATCCAAAAACAGTAAAACCAACTCTAAAAGAAAGAGATCGATTTTAGAAATTTGAATGGACTAAATCGAAGTTCGAACGAAGGAGAATGAATTCTTGGAAGATTGAAATTCACATAAAATGATAAAATTAGAATTTCAGAATTTTCTTTCAAAAGGGAAATCTAGATTATGACGTCAGCATGACATCATCAATGAATTTCAACTAAAAAGGAAATAAAGAAAATAGGTTGACATGTGGGACCCACTTGGCATAGAGATGGTCCATGGTGGACTGGGTTCATGGACTTCGGTTTAAGGCTTTGACACATGCATTGACACGTGTGCTGCTGACAAGGTGTTGAAGAGGATGCCACATCAACAGAGAAGATGAGGTGGCATCTGAGTTGGCGATGAGATGGCTGCCACGGGGGCCAGAGAGCAAATGAGAGAGAGATGCTCTAGAGGTCATGGCTGGCGGCATTGCTTGCGGCGGCGAAGGACAATGACTGCAAGGTAGCTTCAGGGAGAAAGAAAAACGAGATGCCGAGGAGGAGAGGGTTCTTCTGGAGGTGGCGGCGCGGCAATACCGGCAACGGGATGATGGTGGTGGCAACTTTGGCGGCCAAGATACTTCGGCTCTCGGCGGACTTGGCGAAGCAAGGTCACCCGAAGATAATAACGGTGAGCACCATGTTGACGGCGACATGGGGAGCATCATGGAACAAAGGGGGTGCCGGAGAGCAAATAGAATGACGATGAGAAGGAGATGACCGGAAGAGAAGAAGATGACCGGCAGCGGCAATTTGGTGGTGGAGAGAGCACAAGGAGGTGGGGAATCGAACGAGGGGACCTTGGGACACACTTTGACGCACGTGGAAGGGCCGGAGACTCACCAAGGACGCAGATCAATGAGGTGGCCTGCAACTGGATGTGAGGACGATGAAGGCGATGGCAAAGAAATGGCCTTCGAGCGAAGATGAAGGAGGCTTGCTATCACAACGGCAGTGGTGGAACGGCCGAAGAAGCTCGGATGGCGACAAATTCCGGCAATGAAGCCCTTGGCAGTGGCTCTGCTCCTTTGCCGAAATTCGGTGCAACGATGACAAAACCAGGATGACACTAGGGTTTTGGAAGAGGAGGCACAGGCGAACAAATTGATGCAGTCCTTGCTCTTTTATAGCACCGGATGGAAGGAGATTGAGGGAGATACGGTGCGGCACAACGTGCTTGACTCGGACTCAAGGAGTTCAGCGCCATGAGGAAGAAAGACAATGGGGGAGGTGGCGTTGACAAGCATGGCCCATAGTGCAGAGAAACAAGAGAGAGGAAAGGGCTGCCGGCTCGGCTAGGCTTCGACGCTAGAGAAAAATCGGTTGGGCTGACTCGGGTGGAAAATAGAAGTGGGCCAGGATGAGTGGGCTGGCAGAGAAAGGTGGAAACGGGCCCAAAGAAAAATAGGAGTGGGCTGAAGGGAATAGTTGCGGGCCAAGGAAAAAGAAATTGAGCTTGAAGGAAATTTAGAAATTAAAAAGGATTTCTGAATTTAAGAAAAAAGAGATAAATAAAACTGAGCTCAAATAAATAGCAAATAAATTCTAAAAATTCCCAGAAAATTCTCTGGAACACTAGGAACTCAAATAAAACAACTTTTAATTTAATTGAAGTTTATATTATTCACATTAAATCTTTTTGATTCCTAAAAATTCAATTTAAGCTTTGACTTTAATAGAAGAATTCAAATGGTTATTTTTTATTTTTAAAACTTTAAAAAATAGACTAAAATTTTGGGATGTTACATGCGAATAATTGATTATCACAAGGCCTTTACAAAGCTCCTTCTTATCCTAGTTCTACCTGCTAAGGTTTTAACATTGAATGTCATCACGACCAGACATGGCCCCCCTCTCGCGCCATTGTGCGTATACATCCATCCCGTATATCACACCACCAACAACAGAACTAAATTGAAACATAGTAAATTAGTTAGCTAGATCCATCCCATATTGGACATATGGTTGTACGATATGGCCTAGTTCAATGGCGCATAAAATTAAATCCTTGACAATTCACCTAGGCGACACTACATCATCCAAAAAGTAGTAGCTGCACTACCTTTACTGCAGATCACTCGCCTGAGCATAAAACCATTTTTGTTTAACCAAACCAATGGCAATCATTGCCGTGGCTCATAATTTTATAACATCGGCATCGCACCACAGTTTGTATAAAAATAGCATTGCACCATAGTTGCACATTAGTGACATCACACCACAATTCTATATATCATTAAGTCAAATTTAACATTACTGATCAAGTGACATGAGCCCATCGTAACTAAGCATGACTAAATATCTCTACGATATCCATGTTAGTGATACAAATATGTCCAAATAATAATGATCATCCTATGATGACAAATGATTCATGGTATTCAAATAACCACTCACGGCATAATGACAAATATGTGATTAACTACTGCCAAAAGCAGCTGATATAAAAGTAGCATGCAATTTAATATAAAACAACATACTTTGAAAATATAGGCTCAATATGATCAATGGATTATGACTTGCCTTGGCTTTGCTCAGTTACCACACTTTGGTCTTCAAAACTTGCTCCTGCTCCTACTCCTTGAAACAGATCGTCTAAACGAGAAAAAAAAAACAACAGACGAAACACAAATAAATCCAAAATAAAATCCAAAAATAACAAAACCAACTCTGAAAGGAAGAGCTCGATTTTATACGAATTTAGGATCCTGAACGGGCTGAATCGGAGCAACCTGAGCAAGGCAAGCATGTCCTTTGATCATTTTGAACCTACTATTTCAATTATTGTATTTTGTTTGCCAAGTTTATTATGAATGCGTGTATGTTTGGCTAAAAATTGCTATGTTCATTTTGGTAGGCCGTAGTAGTAAGGGCATTCCGGGTAGGTTTGTTCGAAGGGGCTCCCTTCACTGAGGCGTTGGGACCAAAGCCTTCTGATATAATAGTAAATGCCTCATTAAAGGGGGTGGGGGGCTAAAGTGGGGGTTTATCATCCGACCAAAGCCTTCCGATAGTGCAAGGTTAGGACTAGATGATGTAAAGGCTATGTTATGAACTCTAGACTGCATACTATCATATTGTGTGTGATGGTATCGACTGATACCGAACAAACTAGAGAACTCATATCATGTGGGTAAAGTCATACACCTATACAGAGTATAAATCTATTTAAATAGCCATGCTAGCAGTCATGAGCGTGCTTAGTGCTGTCACATTGGGTATAGTGTTTACTTTTGCAAAAACGGTCTTGTTGGAAATGGTGGAATGGAATGATATTGTCATGTGTGCCATGTCTATGGCTGAAGGTGATTTGATATTCGTAGCCAAGGAGGGTTGTGATTTACTCTTATTAAAGTTATATACTTGTTGTTTCATTACATGTCAATTGCTCTTTAAATTTTCGTTACAAATTATTACATTTTGGTATTGCCAATTAAACTTGCTTCATGTTGAAAATAACTTGTAGCATAGATCCATGTTATTTGTTTAGCCATGCATTTATATTATGTTGTGACACACTACAAGTCTTACTGAGTACACAATGTACTCAATCTTGATTAAATTGTTGCTCAGAGTATGAGGAAGAACCGATTCCCGACGATGCTTACCTTGCACCCGGTCCCGGAGGGTACGACGACAGGTCTTTTTATGGCTTAGTCATTATCGGTTGCCTGTGGGAATGGATGAGGCATACCGCTGAACCTTTTGCTTTATTTACTACACTTTCCACCACTCTCCTTTAATACTTGAGTTTATTTGACCGGTCGGCCCTTTTGTAATGAAACTGGTTATGTAAATGCTTAAGTTTAAGACCTATTGTATCATGTTGTATGTATGAGTTATGTATAGATGTGATTATCAACGTTGTGAATGTGTGTACTAGCCATTGATCATGGGACTAGTACGGTACACACACACATAAGAGGATTTTGGGTATTCAACACCCGGGTCCAACTGTAACACCCTAGTCCAACATGAGCTTGGAATGCTACTAAAATAACATAACAAAATACTAAACTAAGACTTTTCTTTAAATTTCGATAGAGTCTACTTTAAAGCTTTGACCATTAAAGGGATTCCAAGCATGTATGTAACATCCCAAGGTTATGTTACCAAAATAAAATAAAATAAAGTTATTGATTTAATTGGATTTTTTGAAATTTGATAGAGTTTGATTGCCTTAGTTGAATTTCTGAAGTTTTAAAAGTCAAAATTCAAAAGTTATTTGAATTTCTTGAAGTCTTATTTGGTTTTATCTTAAAAATAAAAATTTAATTAATTTCTGGAATTTTCTGAGTTTTTAAAAGCTTTTTCCTAAGTAATTTAAAGCCAAAATAATTTATGTGCAAAAACTATAGCCAACCTTAAGTTGGAACTTTTTTTTATTAAGTCCAAAATAACTCTAGGAATTTATGTGAATTTTTCTAGAATTTTTGGATTTAATTTGCTATTTTCTAAAGCTATTTCGAATTTCTAGAATTAAAACAATTGAAAAATCAAATTGGAAATTCCTAATCCCTTTTGGGCCAAAACCCACCAGTCCGGCCCATTCTCTCCCGCGCTCCGGCCCACCTCCACGCCGCACCTCTCACCGCCCTCTCCCTCTCGGCCACCGTTGGATTAAAATCCAACGGCATCCACGCCCACACCACCTCGCCTCCGCTCCGTTGGATGCGAATCCAACGGTCCGTTCCGCTTCTTCCCGCCGTTCTTCCTCGCGAGCGCGCCGAACGCCGCCATTACCGCGCACTCGGGCTCCTCAATCCCGCGATTTCCGCCCCCTTCCTCCACAGGGTCGCGCGCTTTAACATCCGCACATCACGCCGCCTCTCCTCCCGGCCGTTTCCCCCTCCGACTCGCACGAAATCTCCGGAACGCTGATCACCGCCGAGATCCCCGCCGCCGATCTCCTCATCCCGTACCCCTCCGGTCCTATTTAAGGGAGCACGAGGTGCCCCTTGAGTCCCTCAACACGGCACCGCCACCCACTCCTTCACCCTTTCTGTTTGCGGACCGAGTTTGAAGAAACTCGGCCGGGCACCCTTTCTTCCCCAACTCCGGAGCCGACACCGCTGCCGCGTCCCCGCCGACCACACCAACGGCATCGCCATCACCCCGCCGTCCCCGTGCGCATCTCCTCACCACCGGAGCACCGCTGGAGCCCCATCGCCGCCACGAGCCGCAACGCGCCGCCGCTCTCTCCTCGCCGCCGGTTGCCTCCATCCTTCTCCGACAACCCGGGTGAGCGCCCCAGGTTCGCCACACCCTACCCTCTCTTCTGGTACCCTCGTCGGAGCCCAACTCTCCGCCAAACGCCGGCGAGCCTAAAGCCGAGCGCCGCCGGTGCCAAGATGACATGGCCGCACCACGTCACTGCCACGCAGCCGCCACCTCATCACCCCACACCCATGTGGCTGCCCACGTTATGCCTACATGGCAACCGACGTGGCAAAGCCACACAAGCCCATGCCTCTGGTCCACCATGGATCAAAGTGCATTTCCATGGACCCACTTCACCAAAAGCCGAGACATTGACATGTGGGTCCCACATGTCAGGGTTTTCTTTTAATTTTCTTTAATTCCAAAAATCCAAGGGCTGACGTCAGCCGTGCGTCATAAATCCCTTTTTCAATAGAAAAATAATTCGGGAAATTCAATAAAATCTGAAAATTAGGTTTTATTTAGATTTAAAACTTCCCGGGGTTCGTTCTCCCTCATACGAACTCCGATTTCGTCGATTCAAATTCCTAAATTCATATAAAATCAAGATCTAGCCAACTAAACCAAAATTATTTAATTTTGAGTTCATTTGACCAATAATTCCTTTAAACCATAACTTATCATTTTATGCAATTCCAAACTTCTAAAATTCATATCTTTTGCATCCAAACTCCGATTTGGGTGATTCAAGTTGCAAAATTTGTATAAAATTATAATCTAGCTAACCAAATCAAAAGTATTCAATTTGGTGTTCATTTGAGTTGTTATTTGAATTTTATTTGAATTGGGCTTATTTCGCGATTAGATTTCGACGACTTCGGAGAGTCAGATTTCGACGCCGTTTGAAGAGCAACATAAGAGGATTGATTTTGACTGTATGATCATCGTGATCGTACACTTGGACTACCTGAAGATAGTACTTGTGAGTACTAGGTGACCTGTTAAGAAAAACAACGTCACCTCAACACCAGACGTTCTGTTAAGGTGATCTGTTAAGAAAAACAGCGTCACCTCACCAAGCAAGGCAAGTTATACCCTTGATCATATTCATCCTACTATTTCAAATTATTTATATTCTGTTTTAAATTATTACTGCATGCTTATCTTTATTCAGTAATCTAAACCCCTGTTTTAAATGTATAGTTATGCCTAAAATCCTTTGTATGGCCAATCTTGATAATTAGAGCAAAAACATTGTCACCACAGGTAAAACCTAGTTGATACAATAGTATGGACTAGGATCATTTGGAAAATATTGTGCTTAGCCATGCTTATAGACCAAACATGTTTAATTTGGGGAATTTCAGCCAAAAATCAGTTGTTGTTTAAATTGTATCCATGGCATTGGTGTGTTATGGAAGTTTATGAATTACTTTGAAAAATTAAATAAATGAAAATAGTTTGGACTTGGGCATAATGGATGTTGGGTGGGTGCAAGTTTATGCACGGGCTTAATCGGGTATGGTTGAGGCCCATGGGTTTCGTTGGAAAGTTGCCCAAGTCAGTTAAGGACCGGTCTTCGAGTGCATGATGCTAAACCACCACCGTACCACCACATGTCCCTAGTATGGGTCGGGACCTGGCTGACTAATTTGCAAAGTTTCATTGCGGTCGACCCAACTGTTGCGGTGGGTTGTCTTTCATGACTATGTTCCCCCACCTGGCACAAGACGGGGCTTCTGGATGGTTGTAGCCAATGGAAGCGAAACCTTAGTGAGGGTGGACTGCGGTGGAATGGCACATTGTAAAGGCCTTGACACATGCTCTAGGCCGCTTACCTACGGTAGTGGCGGTGGTATCGACGGATCTTAGAATAAACTAGAGAAGTCGTGTCTTGTGGGTAAGCCGCACAACCTCTGCGAGTGTAAAACTATTCGAATAGCCGTGTCCACGGTCATAGACATGCTAGCGTAATGCCAAAGTTAGACTTTGGTTTTGATTTCAAAAGACTTTATCAAATGATTTGGATTTCAATCCAATTGGGACTTAGGCAGAAGCCATGTGATAGGAGGGTATCCTTCACCATTCATGTGTGAATGTTATCTGACTATAAAATTGAGAATTTATAAAATGAATTTTAGTTAACTGCTTTGGAACTTAGTACAAGTATTTAAAGAAAATGCTGCTTTATGCAAATCAACCCATAAGCCATCCTTGTTACATTCATATATGCATGTCATTCTGTTATTTGACGGGTGTAACTTGCGAGCACAGAAGTTGTGCTCACCTTGCTTTATGCAAACAAAATTTCAGAGGAGGAGGACTTTGCTATCGAGATGGACCCTGACGACTAGGCCGCTTCACCAGTCGATTGCCTGTGGCAGATTGCTGGACCCTACTACTTCTTCGTCTTCCGCTGTGTTCTTTATTGTTGGCTGTAAGCCTCTTTTGTAATAAACTCTGTTGATTAATAATAAAGTCGTGATATGAATCTGTTACCATATTTGTTTACTGTGGAACTAGCTACTGATCATGGGACTAGTTCAGTTATGCACAGAGGATCTGGGGTATTAATCCCGGGTTCTGACAATGTAACAGGTATACAAGCAAGATAATCATGTATAAAACTTTAAAACATAATAATAGGATTTACCATGAAAACATTGACCAACTTTATTAAAAGTAAACAAATACAACTCGAAGGGTGCTCACGATCATAAAGAAAAAATATGTTCTCTAGTAGGTTCCTTCATTTAAACTTAAGGTTCTGAATTAACAAGCATGGTGTTTAACGTGGTGGAGTGCATCAAATTTTCTAGCCCCTTCCCATGAATATCGCCTTCACAAGAGGTACCTAAAAAAAATATAGCAACAAGTGTGAGTTCATGACTCAGCAAAGTAAAACCAAGATAACAAATCAATCATCATAAGTAGACTTTGATTATAAAAGTAAAATTGCTCACATTCAGTCATTCACAATAACATCATAACCATTCAACTTTTACTTCCATGCAATGCAAATACTACAAATGTACATCTCTTTTCTCTTTGCAATTACCGGTAATACGGAGTATGCATCTGTCGATACATACCCATGCCTGTGCCTTCTAGCACAGGGACCTCAAGCCCACACTCTATGACGGTGGGGACCTCATGCCCGTCTAATACATGATGGGGACCTCAAATTTCTCATTACTTGGCTACAGTGTAGACCAAGCCTCAAGGATCAAAGAATGATGCAAATGATGGTAATAATTCATGAACCTTCATCTCTTTGATTAAACAACATAAATACTTAACCTACTCATCAGTAAGAACATGAACAACATTCATATATGTAAAACATAAACATTTCATGAATATTCTCCACATATGTTACCAACTACTTGCACTTGCACTTGCCTCAACCGTGTACCAAACGATGTCGAGTAGAGGGCACTGCCCTCTGATTCACACCACCACCTGAGTATTCATAAACATACTAAGAAAACAATCCAAAAGCATTTCCATATTACCAAACAAAAATCAATATCACTCCTAATTGCAACCCCAAAATAGCCCCATTTTTCCTCCCTAGACCCGTTTTGTCCAAAACAGAACAGTCACCTTACGAAAATCATAACTTAAGATATGTAACTCCAAAAATTATGAACTTATACTTTTTGGAATCCTTGAGACATTATATAATTTTTTCATGGAGATCGAAACTCCAAAATAGTTCATCTTTTATTTTTTATCATCAGGTTTATGCCCACTGCCCAAACCCAAAAACTGAACAGACATATAGTTACAAGAAAAATCATATCTCCCAATCTACCCAACCAAAATTCACGATCCAGTACTTTAAAGAAAGCTAACAAAGAATCCTATATTTTATCTAACTAGACCAAATCTAGATTCTGAGTCTAACTATCCCAAATCAACCTCGCAAGGGAACCCTATATTCAAAATTTCAAAAACTATCGTAGGTGGCAGCCTCAATTCGCAGAGCAGAGTTCAAATGACCATAACTTTTTAACTGTTTATCTAAATTACATGAACGAGAACTCTACTGAAAGAACAAACAAAGATCTACAATACTCTAGGAGGCGACATCCCCTGATTTCGCATTTACAGTACCCAAAACTATAGTTCTGTCCCCTTCGATTATAAGCTCAGATCTAATAAACCACAGCTAAGTATTGCATGAAAATTGTTAGGAATGTATTTACACGAGTTTTCTACAAACTATAAAGCTTTCAGCCCAAGCCGTGATCGTTTCGCCCCACAAATAGATCATCTACCAAAACTGCTTTGTGCTAAAACTGCAGTAGTCCAAGCTGACAAAACCCCTCTCAAAATAGGTTCTTCTCTCAACTAATCCTTAATCCAACTGTACAAATTGAAGAGAAACAAGTCAAGAACACGTTGACAAAGTTTGAGCCCGATCGGATGACGTTTGATGCTCCGATCGATGTTTTGATGAAAACTACGTTGGAGGGGTGGCTAGGGGCGACGGTTGGAATGGGGGAGGGGTGCTGGCAGCTTGGGGGGCAGGGCTAGCTGCTAGGGTTGCTGCCTACCCCTCATTGCCCTCTAGAAGACAGCCTACTAATAGGCCTTGGGCTAAATGGCCACGAAACATGGGCCGAAAGGCCCAATTTCTAATCCCTCTTAAAATTCGAACTTACATATCCTAAATCCCAACATCTTTCTTTCCTTAATTCTTTTTGATGCTCAATAATTAAGCGGGATGTTACACTAACAACCAATGTAAAAACTTAGCATGAGAGGGCGTGCTCGAGTGCTTGGCGTCGTCCCTCGACATAGGGACTTTGTGGATGAGGGCGCTACGGCTGTCTGCAGAGGCTTATGTTGTCATCCCCCATTATGATAGCTTGGTGGTGTGTGTCAGTAGTTGCCGAGGCGAAATCATTGAGCTGAGTTCCTAGATGAGTAAACAATGTCGAAGAAGTGCTCTGGTTGTTTGAGGAAACACCCTCGAGGCCAAAACATGTTGTGCCAAGGCAAATTCATTTGCTATGACTTGGTTGTTATATGTTCGAAAGAACTTTAGTAGGGTAGGACGATTTTGCTACTCCGTTTGCCATTTTCGTCGAGGGGCACATTGCTACATCGTCTCCCATCGAAAGAAAACTTAGCGCTCGAGGGATGCTCGAGACTGCTGCTTGCGTTGGGAGAGAATCAGAACATTGTCGTCTCCCATCAAAAAACTTACAGCTCGAGGGATGATTGAGAGCACTACTTGCGTCGGGCGAGCACTAGAATGTCGCTATCTCCCATCAAAATAAGACTTAGCGCTCGAGGGATGCTCGAGAGTGCTACTTGCATCGGGAGAGGACTAGAATGTCGCCGTCTCCCATTGAAAAAACTTAGTGCTTGAGGGACGCTCAAGAAAAGGGAGCTTGATGTCGCAACCTCCTATCTGTGCTTGTATTTTTGGCTATGTTGTACAAGAAAGGAAAAATGCCCCACGACGGTTAGAAATTAACACTTTGCTCCGAGAGGAGAGGGTTTCGTACTCAGCCCTAAGAGATGGAGGGTTGGCTCTCAGCATCGTGAGGAGAAGATTTGCTCAACTTGGCGGGTAAGGATTGGGATTGACTCAGCCCAGAGGATTAGGATTTGACTTAGCCCTAGAGGATGAGGATTCGACTCAACCCCTGATGGTGAGGATGGGATTGAATCAACCTCGAAGGGTGAGGATTCAACTCAACCCCTGAGGGTGAGGATGGGATCGACTCGACCTTGGATGGCGAGGATTCGACTCAGCCCTGGACGGTGAGGATGGGATTGACTCAGCCCCAGAGGGAGAGGATTCGACTTAGCCCTGGAGGGTAAGGATGGAATCGATTCAGCCCTAGAGGGTGAGGATTTGAGTAAACCCATGACGGTGAGGATTCGACTTAGCCCCTAAGGGTGAGGATTGGATCGACTCAGCCCTGGAGGGAGAGGATTCGACTCAACCCTAGAGGATGAGGATTTTGCAATGAGGCTGCTTGAAGGGACATAAGATGGTGTTGGCTAGGTGTGCTCGTCATGGCGGGTTGCACTCGCCTCCATCAAGCGTCCAGATTCGATATGGTTTTGACCAGGTTGTGCAAATTACCTCGTAGGGGTCTTCCGCTTCGAGCTCGGTTCACTATCAAGGCTTGTGTTTGCTACCTGCTTGAGGATGAGAACACCGTCCTAGATGGGGCATGGATGTATGACCCTATTATAAGCTTTCGCCGCTGTTGCTCTATTCTAGTTGAAGTCGTGGGTCGTTTCTTGTCCTACTGGGCCTAGTGGTTCCAGCGAGTCCCGCATGTGTCTTCGTATGGTGATGTCCATATGCTGATGCAACGAGGGGGAGCCCCGACTCGTGGCGACATCTATTGGAGCAGAAACTAGTTTGGGTCGAGGGAGACAATTCCCGCTGTGATGAAGCTATCAAGATGTGTTGGCACTCGCTAGGGTGTCATAGCTCCCGTCTCCCTCGCAGCGATCCTCCCATCGTAGTTCCCCACAAACCGCTTCTGGATGTTTTCGTACTTGCATGTTGAACCAATAGCACCTGATTCGGATGCTACCTAGGTTGGCGCGATGTGATGCAAGGTATGCACTCATGTCGGTGATGTCTTGAATTAATGAGTGGTTTCCCTAGTGCCTTGCTTGAGGGTGTAGGGTAGCTTTCTCCTAGTGGCATATCGTTGTAGTCGTCATGGTGCGGGCATCTTTCGGTTGAGGAAGATGTTAGTGCTCAAGGATGAGGTGTAACGGTGGTGCGCGAGACCGAGTTGCGTCTAGGGCTGTCGGGACACGCCCATGTTAATGTCGACACTTGAGGGTGAGATGCGTTGACGACGCGCAAGCCGAGATGTACTTAGGGTTATCGGGATGCGCCCGAGGCCACGAAGTCAAGATGCATCGGTGACGCGCAAAGTCGAGGTGCGCCGATGTGCAAGGTCGAGATGCGTTGAGTCGTTGACATTGTGCGAAGTCGAGATACACTTAGGGTTGACAAGACACATGCGAGGTTGAGATGTGTCGATGTCACACAAAGCTTAGATGCATTCGATGTCACCGAGACGTGCCCAAGGCTGTGAAGTTGAGATGCGTCGATGAAGTGCAAAGCAGAGGTGCGCTCATTCACAAGCTTGAGATGTGCCAATGTGTGAAGTCGTGCTGCGTCGACGACATACGAAACCAAGGCACAATGATGCGCGGAACTAAGGCACATCAACACGTGCAGTTGAGATGCTTCGATGATGCTCGAAACCGACGTGCGTTGATGCACTAGATTGAGATGTGTTGATGTCGCATGAAGTCGGGATGCACGCGGGGTCAACATGACTTGCTCGAGTTTGAGATGCGCCAACGTCAAGCGAAACTTGGATGTATTTGAGATCGACGAGATGCACCCGAGGCTGTGAAGTCGAGATGCGTCGATGATGCACAAAGACAAGCCTCGCCTATGCACGAGGATGAGATGCGTCGACAACACACGAAGCTGAGATGTGCCGATGCGTGAGGTTGCGATGTGTCTATGTCGCATGAAGCGGAGATGCACTGACACATGAGGTTGGGACGCGTCAACATCATGCGAAGCTGAGGCGCGTCCTTGGTTGTGTCGATGCTTGGGGCTGAGACATGTCGATGATGCATCAGGTCGATGTTAGCCTATGGTCGTGTCAACGCTTGAGGATGAGGCGTGTCGACGACGCTTGAAGCCGAGGTGCGCTGGCGTTGCATCGATGCTTGAGACTGAGACATGTCGATGATACGTAAATCCGAAGTTAGCTCGTGGTCGCCTTGACGCTTGAGGACGAGGTGCATTGAAGACGCTCGAAGCCAAAGTGCACCTAGGGTTGTGTCGACGTTTGAGGAAAGGTGTGTCGATGACGCTCGACGCCGAGGTTTGCCCGGGGTTGCATTGATGCTAGAGGTTGAGACATGTCGATGACGCGTGAAGTCGAAGTTAGCCCATGGTCACGTCGATGCTTGAGGCTAAGACATGTTGATGACGCATGAAGCCGAAGTTAGCCCGTGGTCCCGTCAACGATGCTTGAAGCTGAGGTACGCCTGAGGTTTCATTGATGCTCAAGACTACGACATGTCGATGATGCGTGAAGTCAAAGTTAGCATGTGGTCATGTCGATGCTTGAGGCCGAGTCTCGTCGACGATGCTTGAAGCTGAGGTATGCTCGGGGTTGCGTCAATGCTTGAGACTGAGACATGCTGATGACGCATGAAGCCGAAGTTAGCCCGTGGTCCCTTCGATGCTTGAGGCCGAGGCGCGTCGGCGATGCTTGAGGCCGAGGTACGCCCGAGGTTTCATCGATGCTCGAGATTGCGACATGTCGATGACACGTGAAGTAAAAGTTGGCATGTGGTCATGTCAATGCTTGAGGCTGAGTCTCGTCGACGACGCTTGAGGCCGAGGCGCGTCGACGGCGCTCGAAACCGAGGTGTGCCTGAGGTCACATCGACGTTTGAGGCCGAGGAACGTCGACGACATTTGAAACCGAGGTGCGCCTTGGGTTTCGTCAATGCTGGAGGCTGAGTTGTGTTAACACTCGAGGCCAATTAGTGTTGGCGATGTGCTACGCCAAGGTGCACCGACCCGCGATGCCGCGATGACACCCTTCCTAAGCGTGTTGCTTATGTCCTTGTCTTCCTCTTAGGTGGCACGACTTCTTGCTCAATCCCTACGGATGGTGCCATCTATTATAGATACGAGTATAGACAGTAGATTTGTAGTACCCCGATCGACTACATCGACCTCCGAGAATGCGTAATCGGGGAATGAAGCGTAAGCGAAGCAAGAATCTCCCTTCAATTGCATTACTTAAGTGTGAAATGATGTACAAATGACCTCCTCTATATTACAATGGAGTCCTATTTATAGGATGGGGAGGAGGAGAATGTGAAGTTACATAAATGATCCTAGTTCTAGGGCAACCTAAGGTTAGTCTCATCCTTTCCAATCAGGTGGGACCGCCTATGCCTGGCCCACCGGTTGATGTTACACTTGCTAGCTACGTAGGGGGGCATTACGGTTGCCATTGCGTAGAGGGGCTTGATTACGAAACCGAGGTCACGTTTCGTGACATTGTTCCGCGTAATCGCCATGCTTCACTGCTAGCCCTTCATTGACGTTGGTTGGATTGATATGGCCGTCAGCCTGTGGAACGCAGGGACCCTCTCCCAACAAAAAGAAAAGGTTGCCGCGATTCATTAGAAGATAACATTTTCTAAATTGCAGTATAAAGCACTTGACATGAAATGAAAATTAAGAGAAAAGGGAACCGTACATTTGTTTGTTTTTTAATCCATTTCTCGCCGGAGCATTTGCAAAATCTGAAAGTTCACGAAAAATGTTAAACAAACTATACAACTGGTTTATTAAATTAAACTATTGATATATTCCAAAACCTACTAAATTAGACAATGTAAAAAATTCAGGAAATAGAACAACAATACGAAAAAATGTAGAAAATAGCCCTCGCAAAAAAATAAAATAAAAAACTGAAAATGGAGCGAATTGTATTGGAAAAAAAATCTTCCTTATCCCTTAGAGAAATTTGTTCCATTAAGCAATGGCGTGTCAGTGTCCCAAATAACATATCCTAAAGGGTAAAAGGAGGGAGGTTTGGGGCGAGGAGAGGGTGGCCACGTCGCGCGTTTTTTCCATGTTGTGCGATTCTGTCGCCGGATTCCTTTGAGCGCTTCGATTCGACCTCTTTGTTCGTCGTTTCCGACCGTTCGATAGTCCCGCCTTCCTGCGCGTCGTTCCATCCGATCCCCCGATATGCTCGTATGTACTGCCTCCGTCTTCTCGTGTCTTCCGTCAATAGTTGGGTGCTTTTTCTTCGCTTCGTTTTGCGCACCCGCTTGTGCACTGCATCCCGCGCCGTGCCCCGTCCTCGCTTCTAGCTCCTTCCTATTGTTGCTCTTAAGGGCATGTACAATGGTACAGACAACTGCTGTCTATAGCAACTATCCATGTCACTTATAGACAGCACTAAAACCAGCTCATACAATGAGTTGTGATGATACAGACGGCTATAGGATTGTAGACAACACACAATCTTTAATGCTTTTTCTTGGTTTTGGTGCTACGATCATTGCGAGAATTATAGACAGCAATATTCTCTCTCTTCATTCTCTTTCATCCACGCGTCACCAAAAATCCTATGTGACAAATGTTATAGACGACTGACATAAGCCCATTGTACATGCTCTAACACGTCTCGATCTCACTGCTCAGCTCCTTTTCGTTTTAGTGCACCCTCCCGACTCGCTTTCTTTCCTTCTCGTTAGCCTTCTCCCTTCTCAACGCTGCCTTCGCTTGGTCTGTGCTTCGTCCTCGGTTCCTGCTCCTTTGTTTCACTTTGCATGTTTCGGCCTCTTGTTCCTTGTTCTTTTGATCGAGGTTTTTAGGATTCTGCGCTCTTGGTTTGCCTTTTGTTTCGTGTAGGTTGCTTCGGTCGGATCCATTTCTCCTGCAATCTTTTTGGTGCCGTTGTTCGTCTCTTTTTCCCCCCTCCACGCCTGGGATTCGGTATCTTCCTTTAGTTTCTTGTTTTCTCCCTGATTTTTTAGGCATCAGGTCTTTCCAGTGTAGTCCGTTCGCCCCTTTTTTTGTGCTCGTCACAGCTTCCTCATGCTTCATTCTCCGTTCCTCTCTCTCTCTTCGATTTTCTTTTGCTGATTTCAATCTTTCCCAAGGATTCGTCCTCGCGCCTCCTCTGTCTAGCGCCGCCCCCGTCCCCGCGTCCACTCATGCCGCCGCTCTGCACGCCGCAGCACCGCTGCGCCCGTGCTCCGGCTCGCCTCTACGCGCCCGCGCAGGCCCGCTGGTCCTCTGCACGCCGCCGCGCCTGTGCTCCGGGTCGGCTCTACGCGCCCGCGCAGGCCCGCTGCTCCTCTGCACGCCGCCGCGCCGGTGCTCCAGGTCGGCTCCACGCGCCCGCGCAGGCCCGCTCGTTCCCACGCCCCTACCCCGCAGCTTCCTCCTAACGCTTCTTCTCTACGACGCCGCCCCCGGCCCAGCGTCCGCTGCTGTCGCCTCTCTGCGCGCCGCCGCAAGCGTGCCCCGGCTCAGCCCTGCGTGCGCACACCCGCGCCAACCTCCTCCCTTCGGCACCGCCCTCGATCCCGCGTTCGTTGCTGCTGGCACTCTGCCCGTCAACCCGCCCGTCACCCGGCCCGGCCCAACGCATGCACGCCTCCTCCCTCTGACACCGCCCTCGGCACCGCGCCGGTTGCTGCCACGACTCTGCGTGCCGCCGCGCCCATGCCCCGGCTCGGCCCAGCGCGTGCGCGCCCGTGGAACCTCCTCTCTCTCTCTCTCTCTCTCTGGTGTTTTTGTGTTCGGTTTCTCCTTCCTTTGCTCTGGTTCCCCCCTTCTGGTAATTCGCTGATCTGTGTATACGCTTCATTTCTCGTTTTCTCATTTCTCACTACCGCTTTCTTCCTCTTTTTTCTTTTGTTGTTCTACCTCGTCGTGGTAGCTGACTATGCCTTCTTCCTCGTCATTTCTCCCGTGATCTACAGAGTCAAATCTCTTGTGTCTTCTGTTCGTCAAAAGCTAGCTCTGTCTATTGGGGTCTCGTTTTTTTCCCCGTTGATTAGCGTGGCCGCTTTTATAGCAATTCTTATCATACGTCTTTATTTATGTCCCTCATTTCATTTCCTTTTCAGGGTCGCTGTCTACCGTCCTGGTTCGCTCAGAAATACGCCGAGCTTCGCCTTTCTTCTCTATCCCTACGCCATTGTAAGTTTACGTACTCTGTTTCCTGCTGAATTATTTTTCGGTCATGTGATTTTTTTTTGCCTGTGTCGCATTTTCCAGAAAATAGCGAAAAAACGTTCCTACCGATGTGTGCTTCCGTTCTTCTACACGTTGTTTCTTCTGATGTGCATACTTTCTATCTAATTGTAGTTAGCTTAATATATAGATCGTGCTACGTTTTCTGAACTTCTTATCTTTACTCCATATATCTTTACTTAGCATCTTTGGGTAGTTCTTGACGCCCATAAGCCATATGGATCCCGAATCTTCGTGTTCTTCCTCGGTTCGTTCGAACCGACGTCCTCTTCCTTTTCCAGGTTCTTTCTATCTTTTGCTCTGCCTACATTTTTTTTTTACGTATTTTCCCTGTCTTTTTCATCTCCCTTATCTTTGTTGTCGTCGAGCTATACAGACACACCCTACGTACCCACTCCGCATACAATGCCCAGTATGTGTTTTCGCATGCCTTTGTTTCCTTCCTCTTCCTACGTGCTGCCTACCACTAATGTCTATTTGTACGTCTCATTTTGCAGTCCACAGCCTTTACCCCTTTGTGCCTATAAACGATGCAAGAAACAATCGACACATTTGTTGACAGAAACTTGCCCGACGGCGCGTAGTTCATCCAGGTCTCTATGCAACCTTTCTTTCCTCCGTTCATTCTAAGGAAAAGTTTTATGTGCCTCAGTTCTACATGTTTGTTATAGACAACCGTTTATTCTCGGCCTATTTCTTCGCAATTGTGCATATCTGATTCCGCGTTCATATTGTTCCAACAGATCTCTCGGCTAACTACCACTTAACAATGAATTGGACCCAATTCCCAGCTGAGTACACAGATTATCCTAAAGGTTTCTTTAAACTTATTCTAGCGTTACCTCATTTCTTCCCTAATTTCTGTTCTTTTCTCTCTTCGATACCTATATTTATTCTCATCCTCACCCCTCTAATATTTCCTTAGCTGCAAAGCTTACTGCCTTCGCCACGAAATTCCCTTACTTTCCTTTTCTCCAAATGTCAGCTTCTTTCCCAGGTAGATCGTATTATGGAGGCCCTGAATACGAATGCGCGCATTGTTCTGTGGTTTTTTGGTATCGTGAGCGATGCAAGAAGCAGTCTTCGGTAAGAACCCAGAGGTTCATTTACAACGACTGCTGCAAAGGTGGCAGAGTTTCATTGCCTACCTTTAGACAACCACCACCTTTGCTAGCCGAGCTTCTAAAATTTGATGGTGATTCTCGGCGCAAAATTTTTTTACGCCAATACAACTGTCTATTTGCTTTCACCTCTATGGGTGCACACATAAATCGAACGATAAACAGCCGTGGTGGTCCATACGTCTTTAGCATCAATGGCCAGCTTCATCATCGTATTGGTTCTTTGGTTCCTTGCGACCAAAGTCCACCTAGGTTTATTCAGCTCTACATATACGACACTGATAATGAGGTCGACAACAGAATTTGTGCCTTAGATGTTTCCGAAAATACCGATGGCCAATTGGATCCTATCATAGTTTCATCCCTTATAGACATGTTTAATGAACACAATCCTTTAGTTCAACAGTTTCGACATGCAAGAGATCGTTTACGTCTATCTGGTGGTGACTCTGTTGGTATTAGGATTGTTGGTGCTAGACCAGGCGATCCAGTCCAATATAACCTGCCTACATGCGACGAATTAGCCTTGTTGGTTGTTGGCGATTTTTCTTTGGACGCTTACAAACGTGACATTATCGTTCACAACAAATCGGACGATTTACGTCGAATATCTCCTTTGCACCCAGCCTTCATGGCTTTACAGTATCCGTTGCTTTTCCCATACGGCGAACGTGGATTCCAAGTGGACGTGCCCTACACTGTTGTTGACCCTAACGATTCAAGAACACGTTCTAAAATCACGATGCAAGATTACTTTCGTTATTATTTCCACTATAGAAAACACCAGCCAAACCCTTATCTTAAATGTGGCCGTTTATCATCGCAGATTAAAGTTGATGCTCGTGCTTGTATTGACGAGTGCAGAATACAATACATACTTGACCATCAGGCCAACCTTAGAATAGATACCTTGCAAGGTGTAGTTGACGCAGTTGCGAGTGGATCTATTGATGCCTATGATATTGGAAAACGTATAATACTACCTGCGAGCTACACCGGTGGTAGACGATATATGATACAAAATTATCATGATGCAATCGCAATATGCCGCGTGCATGGTCCACCTGATTTATTCGTTACCTTCACATGCAACCCAAAATGACCTGAGATTTACGACGCATTACGTTTTGAGCCTGGACAACGTAGCATCGATAGGGCTGATATCATTGACAGAGTGTACAACATGAAACTTGAGGAACTACTAGAGGATATTAAGGATGGAGTGCTTTTGGTCCTGTTGATGCATGTATGTTCCTATCAAATTCCTTTGTTTCTCCATCTGCTATATATATTGCGTATTCCTTCTTTACGCACCGTTTGCCTTTCTATCTTTCTCCTAATATATATTTTTTGTTCTTTCCCATAGTACTTACCGCGGTAGAGTTCCAAAAGCGTGGCCTTCCTCGTGCCCACATAATTGTTTGGTTGACTAGAGATACGGTGGAGCCAACATCCTCTCTTATTGATTTGTTTACACAGGCCGAGATACCCAACCCAAAATCTGATCCTTTAGGATATGCGTTAGTTTCTGAACACATGATGCACGGGCCATGCGGTGATTTAAATATTTCCTGTCCATGCATGAAGAATGGCTCATGTTCTAAATTTTACCCAAAACCATTTCGTACAGAAACAACGTTAGATAAGGACGGTTTTGCTGTCTACAAACGAATTGATAATGCCCGCTTTGTGGTTAAAAAAAGCGTCCGTCTTAACAATAGATGGGTCGTTCCATATAACATGTTCTTACTGAAGAAGTATAATGCTCATATAAATGTGGAATGGTGTAATAAGACAAGAATACTAAAACACCTCTTCAAGTATGTGACTAAAGGTCAAGACTCTGCTAAAATATACCTCAGTAGGCTCACATCGGGACAAGATGCTCCGTACGATTCTGAGTCATCTACTATCAATGAGGTTAAAAATATTTAGATTGTAGATATATATGCAAACAAGATGCAGTTTGGCGAATCCTTGGTTACGACATTCATAGACATTTCCCTCCTGTTGAGCGTCTTGTTGTTCATCTACCTCACATGAACAATCTCAGTTTAAGGCCTAACGATAACTTAGCCAGAGTTGTCTCCAATTCTTTCCTTGCGAGAACACCTCTAACTGCGTGGCTAGATGCAAATAGAGATCATGAAGATGCTCGTAGTCTAACATACTGTGAATTCCCTTCACGCTGGTGCTGGGACGCCACTACTAGATCCTGGCAAAAAAGACGTAGCGGAACAAAAATAGGCCGGCTATATTTCGTACACCCTTCAGCTGGTGAACGTTACTTCCTAAGAATGCTTCTTACATTTGTTAAAGGTGCTCATAGCTTTGAAGATATACGTACATTTAACAATATTACCTATAATACGTTTAAAGAAGCCTGTGCTGCTCGAGGTTTGTTAGGTGATGATACGGAATGGTATCGAGGTTTTGAAGAGGCCGTAGCATGGGGAACCCCATATCAACTTAGACACTTGTTCGTTACTATGCTACTCTTTTGTGATATCAACGATGAACGGTCTTTCTTTGAACATGTTTGTTTACATCTTTCGGATGATTTCCAGTACCATTTACGACGGTCCACCAACAATCCATCTTATATCGTTCCAGAATCTGAGCTTAGAGATCATTTACTAGATGAACTCTCGGTTCTATTTACAAAAAATGGTGCTAAAATTAGCTCTTACAACTTGCCGGCCAGAACTTCCAATGTTTCACATATCTTTAATAATACCATGATAGATGATGAACTCGCATACAAAACTTCCGACCTTACTAATAATTCGGATGTTCTATGTAGCCAGTTAAATCATGACCAAAAAAACGCTTTCGATTGTATAGTTTCACGTGTAGTTTCCAAACAACCTGGTTTCTTTTTTGTCTCGGGCTACGAAGGTACTGGAAAAACGTTTCTATGGAATGCAATTGTATTATATCTACGATCTTCTGGGACAATAGTCCTCACAGTTGCTTCGTCCGGTGTTGCTTCTCTGCTGTTGCCGGGTGGCAGAACAGCACATTCCCGCTTCAAAATACCCATTGATATTGACGAAACAAGTATTTGTGACATCAAAAGAGGGTCCATGCTCGCTGATTTAATTAAGGCCGCTTCTCTTGTTATTTGGGACGAGGCTCTTATGGCTCATAGAAAATGCTTTGAAACATTGGATAGAACTCTCCGTGACATTTTATCGGACAATAATTCAAGTGTCCAAAATACACCTTTTGGAGGCAAGGTCTTTGTTCTTGGAGGTGATTTGCGACAAATACTACCTGTTATCGAGGGAGGGACTAGATCTCAAATAGTTGATTCTTCGATTACAAATTCTCCTTTGTGGCATTACGTTGAAGTCCTCTCACTGAATATTAATATGAGACTATCTGTTCTGCAAACAGATGTGTCTACACATAATGACGTGCACAGATTTAACCAATGGATATTAGCTCTTGGAGATGGCCAACTTCTGGGTCCCCCCAAAGTTTGCCCGGTTTGCTCAAGATCGGATTCCCCAAAAGTACCGAGCCCTCCTCCCCCAATCCCTAACCCTAGCCCTTCCTTACCCCTAGCCTACGCTGTCGCCTTTCAAACTTACGGTGAAAGCGAGGCTTTCTGGATTGAAATTCCAGATGAATTCCTTATTAAAACAGAAGGTAGTAAGATAATGGCTATAGTTGATACTATCTACATCGATTTTTCAGTAAATTATAGAAATCCTGCCTATTTACGAAAGCGAGCCATACTTTCGCCTACTAATGAAGTCGTTGACGAAATTAATTCGTTTGTGCTCAGTATGGTACCCACCCATGAAGTAGAGTATCTTAGTTGCGATACTATTTCAAAATGTGAAGACACATCAAATGATACCGACCTCCTTTATCCAGTTGAACTTTTAAATTCCATCAATGCAAACAACTTTCCTCAGCTGCTCCCCAAAATAGGTGTTCCTATAATTCTTGTGAGAAACTTAAACCAATCTACTGGCTTGTGTAATGGAACACGTCTCATAGTTTCTAATCTTGGTCATCTCATGATCGAGGCTATTGTAATGTCTGGATCTGCTGCTGGACAAACCGTTTATCTGCCTCGTATCACCTTAACGACTGCAGATGCCAAATGGCCTTTTAGACTACAACGCTGACAATTCCCAGTTAGACTTTGCTACGCAATGACTATTAACAAAAGCCAAGGCCAAACCCTTGAAAGTGTTGGTGTTTTCCTGAAACAGCCAGTTTTTATGCATGGACAACTATATGTAGTTGTTTCTCGAGTTACATCAAGAAAAGGACTCAAAATACTTATTGAAAATGAAGATGGCACATGTGGCTCAACAACAAAGAATATTGTTTACCACGAAATTTTCCAATCAGTATAGCATGCATTTTGGTTGTCTGCTCTTTATGTCCTACACAACGTACATATTTTTCCTTTGTTATTCATTCGTTCTCATCGACTATAGACCAAAACTACTTTATTGCTTATGTTTTATATATTTTCTATATAGGATCGTCCTGCTTGGTTTTCGTAATTTTCAGCGTTATTTCTTACAGCGTTAACTATATTACAATATACATACTCAGTACGCTTCAGATTTCACAATACAATTTAAAGTTAAATATTACCTTCTTGCTTTTTAATCGCCCAACATGACCTACAGATGACACAGACAATCTTGTTGTAAGGTTGTTTTTGCATCATTCTTCTATCTTCTATATTTTACATACTACCTGTTTTTCCAATTCTAAACGTTGTTTAATTATATTCTCCACAACTATACTACCTACATTGTCTACATGAACATCTGTTCTTTACGTCTTTCAACGTAACTACCTTCTATTTACATTTGTGCCACATATTACTCCTCACTCTACTTCCAATGAACTTACTACTCCTGTCTTCTATGTTATACATCATCTTCTCTGATTTTTTTCTCTAATTTTTCCACACACAATAGCCATACTACCTACATTGTCGACATACATACCTCCTATTTATATTGTACATATATAAAGATTCATCCTATTTTCATAGTTCTTGTAGTGCTCTTCCCAATCTATTCCTATAAAAATAGATACTCTTTGGTCTTTTTTACTTGGATTTCTCCATTACTCGCTTATAAAAAACAAGTTCAAATGTGTTGTTTCTCTCGTTTTATTCTTACCGTTTTACTTTTGCCTGCGCAGCATTGTGGGGACCCCCGAGATCGGATCCGTATCAAGCTAAGTGATTACGCCGTAAACGCAACACTTAACGTGAGACGAACACGATTCCGAGTGACCCGGATATGTGTCACATGCTAGCTTCCAAGGATCGATGGCTAACATGCACATATCCTAGTACACAACATTGCAATCACATCCATACACAATGTACAATAATAATAGAAACTTCGATACATTTTCAACATAGAACCTTTCGGTCCCAATTTACATAAGAGGGCCAATCGGCCAAATCTAATTAACAAAAACACAATAAATTTGCAGCGGAAGACGAACTTAAATAAAGAGGGAATAACCGAGTTGGCATGCCCACAATCCCACAAGCAACCAACTGGAGTTAAAGCTGTTGCGCGCCGCACGTCATACGATCAAATAGACACTTTTCAAGTACAAAGTTGTACTCGCGAGACTTTTCAAGAAAAATAAGGATGCAAGTAAGTATCAACGGAAGGCCACTATACTAGTCAATTTTTCAGCATAAAATGTTTTGCATATGGATAAAAGATTCTAACCTGCCATTTGTAAAACATTTATAAAATATTTTATAGCAGTAAGTAATGATCATCAATGGTATGCTCTCCAAATATAATCAACACACGAACAACTCATTCGTGGCACCAATCATTCCTCAACAAAAATAACACGCGAACAACGCGTTCATGATAACATCTCAGCTCTGAACAAACTAACATAAAGACAAAATATTACCAACCATAACCCAACTTAAGTTTCCCAAAAACTAACTGTGCCTGCTTTCCCACAAGTGTTGTCCATAACCTAGGACGTGGCTATTCGAATAGATTTAGTTACTCTGCAGAGTTGTACAGCTTTACCCACACGATATGCATTCCTCTTAATGTCGGCCAATGCACTCTTCCATAGGAGTGTGACTGAGGTAGCATAACGAGGCCGTTACAATGTTATGTCCTAACTATCAAATCACCCGAGGCTAAGAATCCCATGGCAGGCTATCGTACGCGCTAGAACCACGGTGAAACCTCGTTACGTAAGTAAGTCCCAATCAAACAAGAGACCCTTAAGGACAAGTAAGGCGACCCTTAACATGCCCCCGCGAGATTAACAAAAGAACAATTAAATACATAACAATAACAATTGTCAATCCCATTGTGTTTTGATAGCTAACACACAACAAATTATTAAGCCAAGCCTTCGCCATTATCCCGGCGTGTGGTTGCACGTAAGACTTGGTTCATCACACCACGCATCGATCCTTAAACACTCGAGACGGGGCTACACAATTCCATAACAACAATATTAATTCATCATCAACCTACACCCGTCCAAGTTAAGAACATAAAACCCATGCCCAACATGTCCACAAACCCTAGATGCGAAGATCTGGATATAATCCTCAAGTTCAACATAATCCAATCCATAAAATCCTCAAATTTCATTAAGATTCAATTCGATCCATCGGCCGATGGACTAGCTCCATCAACCGCTTTCGGCTATAACTACTAGCATGGCTAAGCATCGTTCTACAAACTAACAAACCAACCCATATAACATATAACCTTAGTCATTCAATGTAAAAGGGTAATCAACATTCAAAGGAGGGCTAATGCAGCAATTAGGAGATTAACTATATCTACCCATAAACATACATATCAAAATAGTATGCAATTGCGCTAATAAAACTCACACAAAGCATTTTTAAAAAAACCACTGGGAGCAATATGATCAAGAGGAGGGTGCTCGCACCTTTGCTGGTATCTCATGTTCATTCTCAGGTTACACTTAATTTGATCTCACGAATATATCGTTATCATCGAAAAACCTAATGAAAGACGATATTGCAATAAATAACAAAATAAGCCAGAAATCCGACATGCTCAAAAATGTATGAAATTTATTCAGTAGGTAGGTTATGATTTTATGTGAATTATGGTGAAAGAATTATTCCATTTGGATTTAGTATGTGAAAGTTATGGTGGTTTGAATTTCAGGTTTCAAAACGTCTTCATTCACGTAATTTAATTATGAGATGAAAATTTGTAGAGTAGTGGTGAGTACATGGATTACATGGATAAATAGGCAATAGTATTACAAGTTCAAAACAGTTGAGTTTGCTTCAATTGGAGTTTTCATGATTTTGTTATTGATTTCAAAAGTTAACAGTAGTTTATAATGTAAAAGTAATTCATTTTGGGATATATTTCCACAAAATATACCTTCTGGGACAGCGACACGCTGGAAACTAATTTTACAATAAGGTTCATTTAAAATGAAAATTAACACAACTGGTTTCACTCATTTTGGAGCTAGAGTGAAATAGTTATGCATTTTTCAAGATAACAACATTTTTCTATTGTAAAATAATAGAGTTATGGATCATTTTTCCAAAACTATGCTCTCTGCTCTATAGAAATGTTTGAAACCTATTTTGAAATAAAATTCACATAATATGAAAAATATCAAAACTGGTTTCATTCAATTCGGAGTTTATTTGAATTAGATATGAATTTTTGAAGTTCATACAATTTTTCAGTGTATAAATAAATTGATTTCGGAGTTTTTAAAGCACATATTTCCTTTTCTACAGGGGCTGAGCTAGCCCTAGTCACTGACAAGCGGGACCGGGGTCAAAGGTTTTGACCCAGTCAACAAGGACTCGTCTCGGCCGCAACTAACTGAAGGCGTATTTCGAAGAATACGTCTTCTGATTCTGAAAACGTAACTCTATTCAAAGTATACTAATAATACGTTTTTCCTTAGCAAATACGTACTAACAAAGCACACTTCCACTTAACTGGCTAAACGGGCCCACATGTCAAAGACTCATCAACCTTTTTAAACTACCATTACTCAACTAAACAACAATTAGGCTAAACTAAGCGCGCTACTGTTTCGGTCGGTAATCCGACAACAGAGCGGCAAAAACCGCGGCGCTTCCACGCTCGTCGGCGGCGAGGGGAGGCCGGAGGGTGCCCGGACCAAACTAAAACGGGAAGGCAATAGGGAGGGCTACCTTCCGGTGGTATCTTTGCCGGTGAACTGGCACACCGGCGGCGGGATGGAGTGGAGAAAGTCCGGTGCGGGTGTGAAGATGCTCGAGGCAGAGGCTTTTCCAAGGCAAGCTGGCGCTGGGTCTGGTCCTCTAGGACTTAAGCAATACTGAAGGAGGGGCACAGGGACCAAGAGCCTTCGTCTCAAGCTCCGGCGGCACCTGGGTGCGGCGGCAATGGCACATGCACGGTGATGGCCACAAGTTAGGTGAAGAACTTCAACAAAAAGCAGTGCAAAAAGCTCAGGGGACCTCCAGGAGACTCACCGAGTGCTCAGTGGAGGTGGGGAGTGACCGGGGTGCTCCGGCGGTGGCGTGGTGGAGGTCACCGTGGCGGGGACGTTCTGGTGATAAAGAAAAGCAATGAGAGGTGGGAACAGAACCAGTGGATCCTCTAGATGCTTCCAGAGGGTGGAATCGAGGGGAAACTCACCGTGCCGGAGGTGAGAACGAAGCTAGGTCTTTTCGGCCGACAAAGGAGAAAACTCGATTTCCCGAAATCCTGAAAAGCATCAATCAAATTGATTGAGGGGAAATGTGGTTTGTACCTCAAGGCATAAAGTGACGCGCAAGAAAAGGCAGGGGCTCACCACAGATGGAAATGGCTAAGGGGTGCCGCTCGGGACGAACTCTGGAGCGCCGAGAGCGTCTAGTATGGACCGAGGACTACAAGCAAACACAGCGACCCAATTCAGCGGAAATAGAAACGACATACAAAGGAGGAGTTAAGGGACAAGGCAGCGCGGATTTTACCTGAGAAGAGAGCAAGGATCAGCTTCTTCTCCCTCGGCCACCGAGAGGGAGAATGGGTGAAAGGGAGAGCAGGGAGGCGGGTTAAAGCGGGGAAGAGGACGGAGGAAGAGGCGGCGTTAGGCAGGGATGCTCGGGGACTAGTCGGGAGGGGCGGTGGCTCACGGCGTCAACGGAGCCGGCTCAGAAGCGCTCGGGCGCGTGGCACTCGAGCTCTGCTCGCGCCCGCCCGAGGTGGAAGACGGAGCTGACAGCGTGGGACCGCCTTGGCAGTGACAGAAAAAGTGGGCGCGGTGCAACCAGTTCCTCAGTTGATTAGGGTCGTGCGATCACGAGTGGACGGTCTGGATTGCATGTTCAATCGGACTAACCCGAACGGTTGCGAGATCAGGCCCGTTGAAAGCCAATCGGACGGTCGATCTCGTTTTGGTGCGTTTAGTTGATTAAGCCGAGTCAGCTCGCCCCGGTCGGACTCGAGTCGGAGTACGGTCCGAGCCCGAGGAACAGTGCCGGTTTGACTCGTTTTGAAATCTATTGATTCTAGTTTGACTGAGGCTTTAAGAATAGAAACAAATTTCTAAAAATTCTGAAATAAATCAAGGGTGTTCCTGGGATGACCTAGTATTTATACAAATTATGAAAGTCACTGTTCATAACATAATTTAAGTAAAATAAATTCAAACTTAGTCTAGGTCTTTTAATGGTGTTTGAATTTTCATAGGGTTTAAAATAGTCCCAAAAATTTGGGAAAAATTATATTTATTCAAGATAATTATTAAAGTATTTGAATAAAATATTTCCAGGTGATGATCAATTATTTTTGTTCCTATTTTTATTTGGAATTTGAATTTGAAGTGTATGTTTGATCTTTGATTTAAATTTTCCAATTGCAATAATTTATGCAAATGTTTCCAAAATGTCAAGCATGCTGATAAGATGCATTCTAATTACCATAAATTAATTTGGGGATGTTACAAACCTCCCCCCCTTACAAAAGATCTCGACTCCGAGATCGATAGGGTGGAAGTTGGATAGGAAGGTTCTAAAAGAAAACATAACATCCGTTGTCTTTATTTCCTTCAAAGATAGTGTTAAAATATCTTTGAAAGGTTACAAGGAATGGCTATTACATTTTCCTTCCCATTGCTTTATTTAACCTGTCCTTTCTTGATTCGAAGACAATTCATGTAGAAGGAAAAAGTTCTGGATACTTTTCTCGCATCCGGTCTTCACGCTCCCAAGTTACTTCATCTTCATTATGGTTGCTCCATTGAACCTTCAAGAATTTGATGTTGCGATTCCTTGTCTTGCGCTCCATTTCTTTAAGGATGCGAATCGGGCGTTCCCGATAAGAAAGATCGGGTTGCAAGTCGAGGTCTTCTAAAATGGTCGCTTCGGTAGGGACTCAAAGACATTTCTTCAGTTGAGATACATGGAATACATTGTGCACATCTGAAAGTGATGGTGGTAGTTCCAACTGATAAGCCACAGATCCTCTCTTCGCTAGAATTCGGAAAGGACCGATGTAGCGAGGTGCCAACTTGCCTTTGACTTGAAAGCGTTGCATTCCTTTCATTGGGGAGACTTTAAGGTAAACATGATCATCCACCTCAAAGCTCAAATCACGACGATGACGGTCGGCATAAGACTTTTGACGAGATTGAGCTGTCCGTAGTCTCTCCCAGATCACACGAACTTGCTCTTCAGCCTCATTTATCATGTCCGGTCCAAAGAATTGTCTCTCCCCAGACTCGGACCAGTTGAGAGGTGTCCTACACCTTCTCCCATAAAGCACTTCAAAAGGTGACATTTAGAGGCTTGCTTGATAACTATTGTTATAAGAAAATTCCGCGAACGGCAAGCATTTATCCCATTTCTTGCCATAGGACAGCACACATGCTCTCAACATATCTTCCAAAATTTGATTCACCCTCTCGGTTTGACCGTTGGTTTGCGGGTGGTAAGCGGTGCTAAAGGATAGTTGAGTTCCCATTGCTTCATGGAGGCAATTCCAGAAATACGAGATAAATTGAGTGCCTCGATCTGAAACAATTATCTTAGGCACACCATGGAGACACACAATTCTGGAGATGTACAACTCCGCCAATTGATTTCCCGAATAAGTGGTCTTGACGGGGAGAAAATCAACAACTTTTGACAAACGGTCAACAATCACCCATATGGAGTCATATCCTTGTTGAGTCTTTGGAAGTCCGGTGATGAAATTCATCCCAATTTCATCCCATTTCCATTCTGGAACGGGGAGGGGTTGAAGCATACCCGCTGGCCGTTGGTGTTCAGCCTTTACCCGTTGACATACGTCACATTCCGCAACAAAGCGTCGATCTCCCGCTTCATCCGAGTCCACCACAACTTTTGCTTCAAGTCTTGATACATTTTTGTGCTTCCTGGATGGATGGAGAAAAGAGAATCATGGGCTTCATGAAGTAACGACTCTTTAAGCTTCGCGTCATTTGGCACAACCAAACGCTTTTCGAACCACAAAACACCTTGGTGGTCCTCGACAAAACACTTGGCTTTGCCGGTCTTCATTTTCTGCTTAATTCTCTCCATACCCTTGTCATTCTTCTGGGCCATCTTGATCTGGTCCTCAAGGGTAGGTTTCACTTCTAAAGCAGCGAGAAAACCTTCGCTAACCATCTCCAAGTTGAGCCGTTGAAATTCAGTGCATAAAGCTTTCGTTTCGGGTCGAACCGAGATACAGTTGCATTGGGATTTTCAGCTCAATGCGTCGGCAACGACATTAGCTTTCCCTGGATGATAATGAAGTCCCATATCATAGTCCTTGATCAATTCAAGCCATCTTCTTTGCCTTAGGTTCAGATCGGCCTGAATGAAGATATACTTCAAACTCTTGTGATCAGTGTAGACTTCGCAGCGATTGCCAATAAGAAAATGTCGCCATATCTTCAAAGCATGAACCACTGCTGCAAGCTCAAGGTCATGAGTGGGATAATTCACCTCATGAGGCCTCAATTGCCTCGATGCATATGCCACAACTCGGCCCTCTTGTATAAGAACACAACCAAGGCCAAGGCGAGATGCATCGCAATAGATGTCGAAGCTTTTGTGGATATCCGGCAAAACTAGCACTGGAGCAGAAGTTAGACGATCCTTCAACATCTGAAAGCTTACTTCACAATCCGCTGACCATTCATACTTCTTTTCTTTCTTTAACAATTGAGTCATTGGTCTTGCTATTTTTGAGAAATTCTCGATGAAGCGGCGATAATAGCCCGCAAGATTGAGGAAACTGCGGACTTCGGAGACGGACTTGGGTTGTCTCCAATTAAGCACATCTTGGACTTTGCTTGGATCTACAGCAATACCTCCTTCGGATAGCACATGACCCAAAAAGGCGACCTCTTTTAGCCAAAACTCACATTTGCTGAATTTTGCATAAAGTCGATGTTCTCGAAGCTTGGCCAACACAAGACGGAGGTGTTCTTCATGCTCACTTTCAGATTTGGAGTATATGAGAATGTCATCAATAAATACGACCACAAATTTATCCAAATACTCCATAAACACTGAGTTCATGAGATTCATGAACAAGGACGGTGCATTGGTCAAACCGAAGGACATGATGGTGTACTCGTACAAGCCATAACGAGTTGAGAAAGCCTTCTTAGGAATATCTTCAGATCTGATCCTAACTTGATGATAACCCAATCTCAAGTCAATTTTGGAGAAAATACGAGCACCAGTCATTTGGTCGAACAAATCATCAATCCGTGGAAGCGGATACTTGTTCTTAATGGTGACTTCATTCAACGGACGGTAGTCAACACACATCCGCAGACTGTGGTCCTTCTTCTTCACAAATATAGCTGGGCATCCCCAAGGTGAAGTTCTGCGAGTTGCTTCTTCAATTCAACCAACTCATTTGGCGGCATTCGATAAGGCCGTTTTGATATAGGAGCAGTTCCGGGCTGCAGCTCGATCACGAATTCAATTTCTCGTGAAGGTGGCATGCCCGGTAGTTCCTCAGGAAATACATCTGGGTACTCACATACCACTGGAACTACACTCAAATCTGGCAATTCTTCGCCGCTAAGGGCATAGAGATGAGGATACTCCAATTTCGGCGCCATTTCGACTAGAAAACCAAGAGGACTTGTGAGAGTGATAACTTTGCGGGCACAATCAATTTGACCATGGTTCTTGGACAGCCAATTCATCCCAAGAATAACATCAAGACCCGCTGAATTTATCACAATAAGATCAGCCGAAAATTTTACCCCTTTAATCTCAATTTCAACTTCACAACATTCATGAAGGCTTCTCATTTCTGAACCCGGTGATTTAATCATCATAGGTGTAGACATCAGGCTGAGTGAGATGTTGTGGAGGGTAGCAAAATCTCTGAACATGAAGGAATGAGAGGCTCCAGAGTCAAACAACACGGTCGCTGGAGTCGAATTGACTAGAAATGTGCCCAACACAACATCGGGTGCTTCCTGCGCTTCCTCGGCGGTGACATGGTTGACATGAGCACGACTGGGGTTCTGAAAAGTGACATCAGACCGCTGAACAAGGGAGTTTTCAAGGTCTTGGCGTTGACCGGGGTAGGCTTGGTGCTTCACTGTACAGTGACTTGCAAAATGCCCTGGATTGCCACAAGTGAAACATACAGCTAACAGGCTTCGTTTGTGCCGGCTTCTTAGCTTATTTTCAGGCTGCCTTAACTGGGTTTCTTGCTGAGGCAGTGGAAACACTTGCATAGGAGATACTGGAGATGCCAAGTCCTGAAAATCAGGAAGAGAGGGCTGCCAAGCATGCGGTTCTTGAAAACTGCAGCTTGCTGAAATTTGTGCAATCTTCTTGCGCTTTCGCGATTCTGCCACCGCTTGCATCTTATTTTCCACCACAATAGCCTTATTAACCAATTGTTGGAAGTTGTGGAAGTCCTGTACAGCAAGTGCCAGCTGTATCTCTTCCGTTAGCCCAATCAAGAACTGGTCTTGCTTTCTTGCATAAGTGGAGACATCGTTTGGAGCGTAACGAGCCAAACAATTGAACTCGCAGAGATACTCCAAAACGGACTTGTTGTCTTGCTTTAGCGCGAGAAATTCACGCCTCTTGACATCCATAATGCTTGAAGGAACATGTGCCTCTCGAAAAGCTGTTCGGAACTCGTCCCATGATGGAACGTAATTGGCAGGCTGCATGGCGCAAAAATTGTCCCACCATGCAGAAGCGGCACCTTCGAGTTGATTGGAGGTATATAAGACCTTCTCATTACCGGCACACTGGGTGATGATCAACTTCCGTTCGATGGTCCGAAGCCAATCATCAGCATCGAGAGGATCCTCCGAACAAGAGAACACAAGAGGCTTCGTGCTCGGAAAATCAGCAAATCGAGAGCCATAAAGATCGGCTCCTTCCGCTGCCATTTGAGCACCTTGGACATTGGCAGTGTTTTGAGCAATGTGCTGCAACATCAGAGTTTGGTCTTGCTGACTCTGTTCCATCAGGGTCAACACATTGGCCACAGATGGCTGAGGTGGAGTCACTTCTTCATGCTGACCCACATGCTGAAATTGCGGGTCGAGGTGCTCCAGATTGTGTCGATGAGGAATCGGGGGCTGATCATTGGTGATTTGAGAACCCACGGGCCGTGAGTACTCCATTACCTCCGACGTCAAACGAGTTTTAAGACCCGACATCCTGTTGCCATACAACTTGTTAGCAACCGACAAAAGGAACAAGGGAAAGGCATAAGGTAAGCAATTGATAGTAGGGGGGTAACTTAGCCTAGTATGAATGCACGATAAAAGCCATTTATGCATCATGAAAAATGGGTGCTAAGATCCATGTGGACAGCACAAGATACAGATGAAAACCCAGTCAAATTTCCGACATAGTTGCGATATAACCCGCCCGTAGGCGATGCACAACTACTTGGAACAAAAGAGAGCAAATGATCACTACAAAATCCAGCGTCTACAAGCTACGTGGTATCCTTAGGGGTATAATATCTAAGGATAAATCCTAAGTTATTCCTAAAATCGCAGCAACGAGTCGTCGTCAAGTTCTTCCACCAATATTCTTTACCGACGACTATTTAACGTTTCTAGTGTTGGAAGAGGAACGAGCATTAGGGAAAAATGATTTTGTACAAATCAAAAGAATGGTGAGGTAAGGAATTAGATGTTAGGATGGGTAAGGAACAAAGGAATTATATTACTAACATTTTTGCCAAACTTTTGATAGTTTGAAAATATTCTAACTCAAAATCCTAATAACGTCCATTGCTATGGCTTTAACCTATAGTCAGTATGGCTCTGATACCAACGTTGTGGGGACCCCCGAGATCGGATCAGTATCAAGCTAAGTGATTACGCCGTAAACGCAACACTTAACGTGAGACGAACACGATTCAGTGACCGGATATGTGTCACATGCTAGCTCCCAAGGATCGATGGCTAACATGCACATATCCTAGTACACAACATTGCAATCACATCCATACACAATGTACAATAATAATAGAAACTTCGATACATTTTCAACATAGAACCTTTCGGTCCTAATTTACATAAGAGGGCCAATAGGCCAAATCTAATTAACAAAAACACAATAAATTTGCAGCGGAAGATGAACTTAAATAAAGAGGAATAACCGAGTTGGCATGCCCACAATCCCACAAGCAACCAAGCTGGAGTTAAAGGCATTGCGCGCCGCCCTCATACGATCAAATAGACACTTTTCAAGTACAAAGTTGTACTCGCGAGACTTTTCAAGAAAAATAAGGATGCAAGTAAGTATCAACGGAAGGCCACTATACTAGTCAATTTTTCAGCATAAAGCGTTTTGCATATGGATAAAAGATTCTAACTTGCCATTTGTAAAACATTTATAAAATATTTTATAGCAGTAAGTAATGATCATCAATGGTATGCTCTCCAAATATAATCAACACACGAACAACTCATTCGTGGCACCAATCATTCCTCAACAAAAATAACGCGCGAACAACGCGTTCATGATAACATCTCAGCTCTGAACAAACTAACATAAAGACAAAATATTACCAACCATAACCCAACTTTAGTTTCCCAAAAACTAACTGTGCCTGCTTTCCCACAAGTGTTGTCCATAACCTAGGACGAGGCTATTCGAATAGATTTAGTTACTCTGCGAGTTATGCGACTTTACCTACACGATATGCATTCCTCTTAATGTCGGCCAATGCACTCTTCCATAGGAGTGTGACTGAGGTAGCATAACGAGGCCGTTACAATGTTATGTCCTAACTATCAAATCACTCGAGGCTAAGAATCCCATGGCAGGCTATCGTACGCGCTAGAACCACGGTGAAACCTCGTTACGTAAGTAAGTCCCAATCAAACAAGAGACCCTTAAGGACAAGTAACGGCGACCCTTAACATGCCCCCGCGAGATTGACAAAAGAACAATTAAATACATAACAATAACAATTGTTAATCCCATTGTGTTTTGATAGCTAACACACAACAAATTATTAAGCCAAGCCTTCACCATTATCCCGGCGTGTGGTTGCACGTAAGACTTGGTTCATCACACCACAGACCGGTCCTTAAACACTCAGACGGGGCTACACAATTCCATAACAACAATAGTAATTCATCATCAACCTACACCCGTCCAAGTTAAGAACATAAAACCCATGCCCAACATGTCCACAAACCCTAGATGCGAAGATCTGGATATAATCCTCAAGTTCAACATAATCCAATACATAAAATTCTCAAATTTCATTAAGATTCAATTCGATCCATCGGTCGATGGACTAGCTCCATCAACCGCTTTCGGCTATAACTACTAGCATGGCTAAGCATCGTTCTACAAACTAACAAACCAACCCATATAACATATAACCTTAGTCATTCAATGTAAAAGGGTAATCAACATTCAAAGGAGGGCTAATGCAGCAATTAGGAGATTAACTACTTCTACCCATAAACATACATATCAAAATAGTATGCAATTGCGCTAATAAAACTCACACAAAGCATTTTTTTAAAAAAACCACTGGGAGCAATATGATCAAGAGGAGGGTGCTCGCACCTTTGCTGGTATCTCATGTTCATTCTTAGGTTACACTTAATTTGATCTCACGAATAAGTCGTTATCATCGAAAAACCTAATGAAAGACGATATTGCAATAAATAACAAAATAAGCCAGAAATCCGACATGCTCAAAAATGTATGAAATTTATTCAGTAGGTAGGTTATGATTTTATGTGAATTATGGTGAAAGAATTATTCCATTTGGATTTAGTATGTGAAAGTTATGGTTGTTTGAATTTCAGGTTTCAAAACGTCTTCATTCACGTAATTTAATTATGAGATGAAAATTTGTAGAGTAGTGGTGAGTACATGGATTACATGGATAAATAGGCAATAGTATTACAAGTTCAAAACAGTTGAGTTTGCTTCAATTGGAGTTTTCATGATTTTGTTATTGATTTCAAAAGTTAACATCAGTTTATAATGTAAAAGTAATTCATTTTGGGATATATTTCCACAAAATATACCTTCTGGGACAGCGACACGCTGAAACTAATTTACAATAAGGTTCATTTAAAATGAAAATTAGCACAACTGGTTTCACTCATTTTGGAGCTAGAGTGAAATAGTTATGCATTTTGAAGATAACAACATTTTCTATTGTAAAATAATAGAGTTATGGATCATTTTTCCAAAACTATGCTCTCTGCTATATAGAAATGTTTGAAACCTATTTTGAAATAAAATTCACATAATATGAAAAATATCAAAACTGGTTTCATTCAATTCGGAGTTTATTTGAATTAGATATGAATTTTTGAAGTTCATACAATTTTTCAGTGTATAAATAAATTGATTTCGGAGTTTTTAAAGCACATATTTCCTTTTCTACAGGGGCTGAGCTAGCCCTAGTCACTGACAAGCGGGACCGGGGTCAAAGGTTTTGACCCAGTCAACAAGGACTCTTCTCGGCCGCAACTAACTGAAGGCGTATTTCGAAGAATACGTCTTCTGATTCTGAAAACGTAACTCTATTCAAAGTATACTAATAATACGTTTTTCCTTAGCAAATACGTACTAACAAAGCACACTTCCACTTAACTGGCTAAACGCGCCCACATGTCAAAGACTCATCAACCTTTTTAAACTACCATTACTCAACTAAACAACAATGAGGCTAAACTAATCGCGCTACTGTTTCGGTCGGTAATCCGATAACAGAGCGGCAAAAACCGCGACGCTTCCACGCTCGTCGGCGGCGAGCGGAGGCCGGAGGGTGCCCGGACCAAACTAAAACGGGAAGGCAATAGGGAGGGCTACCTTCCGGTGGTATCTTTGCTTGGTGAACCGCACGCCGTGGCGGATGGAGTGGAGAAAGTCCGGTGCGGGTGTGAAGATGCTCGAGGCGAGGCTTTTCCAAGGCAAGTCGGTCTGGGTGCAGTCCTCTAGGACTTAAGCAATACTGAAGGAGGGGCACAGGGACCAAGAGCCTTCGTCTCAAGCTCCGGCGGCACCTGGGTGTGGCGGCAATGGCACATGCACGGTGATGGCCACAAGTTAGGTGAAGAACTTCAACAAAAAGCAGTGCAAAAAGCTCAGGGGACCTCCAGCAGACTCACCGAGTGCTCAGTGGAGGTGGGGAGTGACCGGGGTGCTCCGGCGACGAACCGGCGGTGGCATGGTGGAGGTCACCGTGGCGGGGACGTTCTGGTGATAAAGAAAAGCAATGAGAGGTGGGAACAGAACCAGTGGATCCTCTAGATGCTTCCAGAGGGTGGAATCGAGGGGAAACTCACCGTGCCGGAGGTGAGAACGAAGCTAGGGCTTTTCGGCCGACAAAGGAGAAAACTCGATTTCCCGAAATCCTGAAAAGCATCAATCAAATTGATTGAGGGGAAATGTGGTTTGTACCTCAAGGCATAAAGTGACGCGCAAGAAAAGCGAGGGCTCACCACAGATGGAAATGGCTAAGGGTGCCGCTCGGGACGAACTCGAGCGCCGAGCGTCTAGTATGGACCGAGGACTACAAGCAAACACACGACCCAATTCAAATGGAAATAAACGGCATACAAAGGAGGTTAAGGGACAAGGCGCGCAGGATTTTACGAGAAGAGAGCAGGATCGCTTCTTCTCCTCGGCCACCGAGAGAGAATGGGTGAAAGGAGAGCGAGGAGGCGGGTTAAAGCGGGAAGAGGACGGAGGAAGAGGCGGCGTTGGCGAGGATGCTCGGGGACTAGTCGGGAGAAGCGGTGGCTCACGGCGTCAACGGGCCGGCTCGAGCGCTTCGGCGCGTGGCACTCGAGCTCTGCCGCGCGCGCCCGAGTGGAAGACGGAGGCGGCGGCGTGGGACCGCCTTGGCGATGATGAGAAAAAGTGGGCGCGGTGCAACGGTTCCTCGATTGATTAGGGTCGTGCGATCACGAGTGGGCGATGCGGATTGCACGTTCAATCGGACTAACCCGACGGTTGCGAGATCGGGCCCGTTGAAAGCCAATCGGACGGTCGATCTCGTTTTGGTGCGTTTAGTTGATTAAGTCGAGTCATTCGCCTTGGTCGGACTCGAGTCGAATGCGGTCGAGCCCGAGGAACGATGCGGTTTGACTCGTATTGAAATCTATTGATTCTAGTTTGGCTGAGGCTTTAAGAATAGAAACAAATTTCTAAAAATTCTAAAATAAATCAAGGGTGTTCCTGGGATGACCTAGTATTTATAAAAATTATGAAAGTCACTGTTCATAACATAATTTAAGTAAAATAAATTCAAACTTAGTCTAGGTCTTTTAATGGTGTTTGAATTTTCATAGGGTTTAAAATAGTCCCAAAAATTTGGAAAAAATTATATTTATTCAAGATAATTATTAAAGTATTTGAATAAAATATTTCCAGGTGATGATCAATTATTTTTGTTCCTGTTTTTATTTAGAATTTGAATTTGAGGTGTATGTTTGATCTTTGATTTAAATTTTCCAATTGCAATAATTTATGCAAATGTTTCCAAAATGTCAAGCATGCTGATAAGATGCATTCTAATTACCATAAATTAATTTGGGGATGTTACAAGCATTTTCTTATTGCTCTTTATTTACATAGTAGGTTTTTTTCTTTAGTTTTTTTTCCCTATACCAGCCTCCCTCTTCTACCATAGCTAAACATACAAACTATCATCACATAGTTATTGTTTGCTTTTTTTCTCTCCCATATAGATGTCGTACAATCTACTATCTGAGATAACTCCATCCAGTAAGCAGTGGACTATTTGCGTTAGAGTTTCTCGACTATGGGAGTACCGAGGTGGTGTTGACGAAGCCAATATCCAACATTTAGACCTCGTCTTACTTGACGAACAGGTACTCGACTGTGTGCTTCTCCCGCTATTCAAAACATTTGTTTTTCTTAGCTCTGTTACAGTTCTGTTATTCAATACATAATATTTGCATGCTATAGGGTACTGCTATATATGGTGAGATACTTGGCGAGCATGTCGAAGCGAAGAAAAACCAACTGCAAGAAGGCCATATCTACACTCTCACTCGCTTCTTAGTGCGTCCTAACAAAGAGAAATACAGAGCCGTTGATAGTGAATACATGATTGAATTCACCTACTATACTCAGATAGAAGAACTGAGTGATACACCATCGAATTTCCCAACATATGCATACAAACTGGTTCCATTTACTACTCTCCCCTCGTATGTTGGTGAGACTAGATCTTTCGTAGGTATATTTTTGCACACACACCTACTGCTAGGCTTCATTTCATTTCTGTTCAATTTTCTATTGTCTTATTATCCTGTCATCCTTAGAGCTGCATTCCCATTTTTTTTCATACTGCAGATGTTATTGGCGCTGTTGTGGGCGTCTCAAATTCAGCTTCCATCCAAGGTGTCAACCAAAATGTGCCTACAATCAGAAGAATCCTTATCTTACCAGATGCTAGGTATATCACATGTTTTAGTGTTTAGTTCCATATATAGTCCACACATCTGTAATCAATTAAATGTTACCAATTTCTATTGTTTCTTACAAATTCATCCTCTACGTAGCAATCGTCAAGTGAAGCTTACTCTTTGGGGTACACGTGCTTCTGAATTTGATGGTGATCAAATCTATGAAAATGGACAATCCCAGCCTATGATAGTTCTTTTCGTTGGTCTCCTAATGAAGAAATATGGACATATGTTTACGTTTTATTACAACTTTTACCATATTATTTTTGCACTGCTGCCCATTATATCTTTTTACTTGTTTTCTCACCTTCTATTCTGTCGCTAGCACTATTTGGTCCTTACTACTGCCCTTGTTTATTTTACATCTTTTATAGTCGCACCGACTTCTGTCTGTTCTTTCCTGTCTAATATACACACGTACCATATATCCGTCACCATTTCTTCAGACAACATTTAGAAGAAAAAAATTATACATCATCTATCTTTTCGATACATCATATTAAGAATCTATGCTTATATTGATTTCCTAATCGCTTTTCCACCGTGGACTTGTAACGCACCTTATAATCGACCTGCCTACGTTTACCTACTGCCGTTTGTTTATAAATTACTGCAGTCAAACTTTCTACATCACCTACATTTTACCTATCACAACAGCTATACACAAAATAAAAAATTGTTGTTACACCATGCAGATATCGTATATATTTCTTGGTATTTTACCTTCTACACATGCACATCTATTGCCACTTACAACAGCTAGATGTTGTTAATTCACAAACATTAAAAAACCAACACATCAAATTTTTCCAGTTCCATATTTCAATTCCACTCTAATCTAACTTTCCTTACATGCATTCTTTTTTTAGCATATACATAACACATAATGCAGTTCAAATTGTCGATTTTCTACAATCAAAACCTTATTAGTGCCATAAACTAAACTCGTATTACGTGATATAAACTACGATAGAATTCTTTCTTAAAGTAATACCTACTTCCATCTAGCTTAACCTAACCAATTACACACTACATACATTACACCAGTAGTTGCAACATCTAACCATATTTCCATGATACCTTTTGCATTCTATTTTTTTCCCATTCATCTTACGCCTTCTTATACCTTTCTTTATATAACTATATATATATCGCTTTTTTACCCTTAGTTCTTATAGACGAAGAGGGCCTTACTGGCAACACAGCTTGTCGATGGTATATCTGTCCACAGATACCGGAAGCTTCCGTTATCAAATCAAGGTACATATCTATGTGTCTATACACTTTGCATTCTTTCTATTGTTCTTTATGCACTACTATTTATTGCTGAATTATTGCCGTCAAAAGAAAAATAATAACCTACCTCTTTTTACCAAATATACAGTCTAGAGGCGCAATTTCAGTCGGTGTACCGCATTGATTTGCATGATCACGTCCCAGCCAGCGCTGCTATATCAACCGAAACTGACGAAAAAAAACACTACAAGAAATCCTTGAGATAAATCCTTACGATTTTCCAGTTAGACTCATCTCTAAAATTCTTTCTTTACACCTTCTCATCTGCTGTACATACAACTACCCTTCTTACTTAACATACATTTGTTTGCAGCGTTCAGGCCTCATATGCACCGTTACTATTGCACGCTTAAGTCCTGGCCAGACATGGTTCTTTTTCTCGTGCAATAAATGTAGCAAGAAATATGTACCGTACACTGATTCGTACAAATGCTCTTCATGTCCATGCACATCTGCTAAACCAAGGTACCCTTCTCATTCTATTCACATAAATTCTATATAATTGCTCAAAAATATTTATTCTTCAATCTACTTTGACTTATCTACCAATTTTTTTTGTACGACTGCCTCAATAACTACAACTACCTTATACTTTATAGTCTTCTGTAATGTGTTTTGTTCCTGAAATATCCAACACAATAATACATAGTCTAATATATAGCTCACGCTTATCATATTTCCTTTGTTTTGCTTCCAGATTTTTATATCATAATTAACAATATTAACTACCTTTATTATCATTGTGTTAGGTTCTGCTAATATTACTCTGCTCATATACCGGCTACAGATCATCGTCTATACACTCAGAGACTCCACTTCGATCGTGCTGCTATACACTACCCTCTTTATATCGCTACTATACGTTACAATATCTACGCTGATTTAATAGACATTGCTCTATCATGTACCATGTATACATGTATACCATACTATACCCTGTCTACATTTGCACCATTCTTCTCTACGCTCCGATACAAATATTTACCACTCCACATACTCTATCTTTCCTCTATATTTTCTCACATAACTGTCTACGTATTTACAAAGTCTCTATAACTTAAATATCATTCTTCTGTATTACACACCCAATATATATACAAGTCCACTACATATTATATTAGCTACCTTTGTCTTACAAATTTAGAAATCTTTTACAGTTCTAACATCATTATGGTGTTATATGCCTTACCTTTATCTATCTTATCCTTATTTTCGGTACTTTATCCCACTCAACTCATTTAACACATATATACCTATATATATAACGACACTATGTTCTTTTAATACTATTACAACAAAACATACTACAGATATAGCTATACATATAATCTGCATATCTATATTTAACTCTATTTGTTCTCTATCACAGGTACAAAATTTGTGTCATGGGTACCGACGCAACATCTGAGGCTGAATTCATCTTATTCAGAGACATTGGACAACGTGTTGTTGGCAAACCAGTTGGTGCAGTGCTTAGATCGAACCAAGGAACTGAAAATATACCACCAGCCATTGCTCAAATTGTATCTAAAAAATTTACCTGGCATTGCAACATAACAGAGAGAAGCTTCCATGGCCCAAATAAAACTTATCAAGTCAACCGTATCATCACTGCGCTTGGAAGACAGACCTCTATGCCACGTCTCAGCGATTCGGTACATACCACACCATACTCACTACAGCTTACTACTTACTTTGTCAAAATCATAGCTTATATTTCATTATGCTCTCCCAACTCGACGACTGCCTATTGCAGATCAGATCATTGTTGCACCTCCCAATCATACACTAAAACATACACAATACATACCATATTATACAACAACATTAGCAATATGCACACAACATTTTTTTCTACAGGCACATACTACATTTATTTCCTACAGTTCGCATTGCTACGCTTGCATACCTTCGTAAACATTACATACATTTCTAATGTTTCTCACCATTAATTACATTCGACATCTACAGATATCAGCTAGCACACCACCTTCTCCGCATCAATTGTCTATTACTGGGTAAGTAAAAACATCTATTATGTTTATCAATCGCTTATCCGTTATTATTCCACTCAACAATATTATGCTTCTACACACGGACATAACGTTGTCTTTTTTCCAGCCCTGAGGCCAAGTCAGCAAAAATACCCCCGCTGGTTTTCTCTACCCAAAAGAGACTTTTCCAACAATCTACTTCTGCACATGACGTAACTCATTATAATATCTACCTCTTTTATGTTCCCTTAACAAAGCAGTCTATACATATTGATTTACAGTTTACATAAAAATATTTATGTCTGACTTCATTGCTACATATCTGAGTTGAACATCTCCAAGCGAAGATCCCCACCACACCGAAATCGCCTCTCTTGACCTCAGGAAAAAACCCGAATAATGTGAGTCTTCAACAATAGAGAACAAACACACAAGTTGTTCCACATCATCGATTCTATCTCCTTACATCTTAATAATTTCTCATCACTATCCTCTTCGCATTATTTTGTTCTTTCACATTTCGTATTTCAAAGACAATCCTACCTTTCTAATATACAGATTTCAGCACACAATCCTACCTTTCTAATATATACCGCTACATTGTCGGCCATTCTTGTAACTATAGAAAATACACTCACTATAGACAAATACACTACATTGTCGGCCATTCTACATTGTCGCCATTCTTCAGTAACTATAGAAAATACACTCACTATAGACAAAACACACATCACATTTGATGGATACTCACATCTACGTCTCAACACTCGTCTCGACCTTGACGAGGTTCTCTCAACACACGGGACTCAAGGTAGGATCTTACTCGTTGACCAGCGGCTCTAACATAATCCCAAGCGCGGACCTGCATAGTACTCCTCGGCACTAGAACATACCAACGTTGCGTAAATCGCGTATGAACCGAGGCGGTCGGAGGCGATACACTAACTTCCTAATCCCTCTCTGTGGAAAACAAACCAATGTACTGGTCCAACTTCTCCTTTGGTGCGAAAGCACAAATCATGCTCAACCCATGGAACTCTTGTTCCAATTCTAAATCAACTCTTCATCTAACAAGGAGCACCTCCTTTAATCAAGAATGCACTGTGGAACTGTTTTTTAGAATTTTTACAAAGAGGATCAACTGAAAATAAATAGTTCTCATCGCAACCACGCAATGCCAACCTCCCAACAAAAGGTCAAACCCAACTTTGACAATTCATCACGAAACAACCTACCACTTTATTACAATATCTACTCAACTAAATTCGCTTCACCTGTTCACATAGCATATACGTTAAATCTACAGCCAAAATAACATACTTACTGAACAAGTCTCTGCTACTGTATACTGCCATATTCAAAATCACTTACACTTTATATATAACTCTACCTATACACCATCATCTCTACACACTACTATGCATAATTCACAGCATTCCAATATAACCCCACAACTACAGTGTAACTATAATCCATAACCAACACCGACCAAATATTTGCCTATTTAACAGCCACAACACATAGCTCTACATCGTTACTTTATCACGCCCTTCCTAAAAACGTGCATAACAACTGCAAATTACATTTGCACAACCTACTAACCAAAAATTTCTTTCATATTAATGCATCGTGCAGATCAAATCCAGCTCCATCTGAAGATATTACCGCTTCTGCATATTTGGGAAAAAAACACTCAACCAAAAAAGACAAGTAGAAAATGGTACCTTCCTAAGAACCTCTTGTAGAACAGTCCATACGCATTGTTCTTCCTACATACAATACCATGCCGCCATATTGACTCCACTCTACCTTTAATTAGACCTCTTACATTGCCTTATCTACACTACACTTAAAAAAACACAATTTTGTTCACTAACATATTCAACTAACCCAACTACATTGTATTCTTCATGCGGCAGCTTCTACGCCGCCTACTATGCCACGACTATTTTGCCTTCCCCCTGTTGCGGCCAACCCTATCATCGCATTATCATCAGTAGTATCACTACTATCTATTTCATCTTATTGTAATCGGACTATATGTTATGTATATAGTTAAGTACTACTATCTAAAAACAGCTGTGCAGTTCATTTTGTCAACCAACTCAACTCTACGCGCTCCTTTAACTAATCTGTAACACACTTGCTGATAATCGACATATCATCTATCGTCGATTATGTTTCCGATTTTTATGTTCTACCAGATTCTTCTTTTACTATTTCATACTATCCTTTGCGCTACCCACGATTGTCTATTATAGTCAAAACATGCACTTTATCATTCCTACCACATACTTACGCTGCGCACATGTTTTTTTAACAATACATGCACTCATTTTGTACTAAACTTTTAAGTGCCTATGCATAAAACAATCGCACTCTCTCTTTCATAACACAATACTCTGCCTATCTAACACTCACGTTCCTTCTTCATAAGTGTTATTCTTCATCAAAACTTTCATTTTTCCTACACAGTACGCGCGCACTAAAGCGCGGACAGGTCACTAGTATGTGGAATTGGAAGGCTACTTGTTCATTATTCCTTAACCTTGCTCTCGTTTCTCTGCAGAATAATTTTTATTAAACAACCATTTTATTAATACTATTTTAAATATAACCAGCACCCTAACGTATTTCTAAAAATACCACCGGTTGCCATGCCATCTTTGGTGGCATAACAAATAAACCTTGTCATACCTCGAGTAAGTCCAATTTTTCATTAAAAACAACCATTTTGGCAGCACCACTGCGAGTAGCATGTGAAAGGAGGCCAGACTGGTGCAACAATATGGCACCCTTGGCCACGCCAAAAGGGTTATTTGGTGTGTGCTATTTTAAAAAATATTGTTAAAACGGGTCAAATAATAAAAGAAGTTTTGCTCTGTACCAATATCAACACAAACAAGTTTTGTGAAGTTTGCTTCACCGAACATTTTATTTGTTATACAGAATAGTAATAATTAAGCTTATGACGTGATGCATAATACTCCATCTGCTTCGCTATATTTGTCCATAGCCCACCATACGCACAAAACAAGAAAATACTAAATTTAAGAAATATTTAATGAGAAATGACTATACATACTCTTATTAAATGACATACCACAACCATTTAACCTCTTTCAAAGCATTTAAGTAGGGATAGAGAGAGGGAAAATTGGAATAGATATACTATACATTATCTAAATGGACTAATATATTGAAACAGATACTCGCGAGGCCACAAACAGATATAGCGAAACAGAGTGAGTATACATTAAGATAATAATAATAATAATAATAATAATGGAAACACTCAGGAAATATTAATAGGAAACACATTTTAAAGAGTTGCAACAAAGTTGACTTTACGAAAGTGAATGCAGCGGTGGATCTAAACAAATTAAAATAAATAAATCTAATTCAACACATATAAGATGGAAGGTCAAATAGTAGCACGATCGATTTGTGATTTTGAGGAGGGTGTCTTACATCAAAAATATATGTGTTCAATCCATTATATAGCTTTAAAATACGCAAAACAAGTCTCCGTGTATCACATTAAATATTTTATATTTCCCCTACACTATGTATAAGAAAAATGTTTGATGGGAAGGTTAAATAGAAAAAATTTAGAGTTTTTACCCTATTTGGCACTGTTGACGTAGGTATTAGCAAATCTGGCAGCTCGGGCGACGAAATGCCATTTTTTGCACCATGACGTCTCGGCGAGCGACACTTGTCCTACACCACTCGTCCATCGCACGGTAGCCACCGCATTCATGCCCCCTAGCCCGGACGGCAGTGCGCGCACCACGTGGCTGCGTGTCGTGCGTCCCACACCCGATCGACCGTCGTCCGTGCCACCCTAGCCCAGACAGCCCTCGCTCGCCACATAGCTGCTGCCGCACGTCCCACGCTCGGCCCCCAACTTGTCCGTGCGCCCCAGGATCGGACTTGCGGCCGCGCGTCCAGGGCCTGGATGCTACCTCCTCCGTGTGCCCCTGGCCCAGACGCGTGCTGCACCAGTCTGCTTTTCGACGCTTCTATTGCCCCCTAGGCCAGATTTCAGCACCTTTTTACCTACGGCAATGCACCGCCCTACGACTACGACCTGGGAACGTGGAGGTGTTAAGTCGAAAGCGCCGCTCTAATCCTTTCCGTCGTCCCATCCATCACCTTGCTGCCTCTGTCCGCATGCATGCCTAATCACGTTGCCCTGTCTGCGCAAAATGCCTTCGGTTATAAAAACCCGTGCCGCGCTCGCTCTCACTCTTATTCCGGAATTCATTCTCGTTCTTGCGCTCGTCGTTGAGAACAAAGAGAATTGAACTGAAAATTTGCTTAGATTACACTGTGAAGTAAATAGTGTTTAGAGCACTGGTTCGGATTATGATCGTATAAGTACTGTGAAGTTGACACCCAGCTAAAATTATTTCCTATGCTTTAGTTGTAATTATTTCGGTTGCAGTTAATTAGCGGTAATTTATTAGTCGTTGTTAGTTAGTGGTAAAATAATCTACTCGTAGTTTTAAGTGGAAATTAAACTTGTGGTAATTAAGAAGTTGTACGTAGTTAATTAGTCATAAAAAATTAGTCGCAATTATTTTGTGCAAATGAAGTATTAATTAATTAATTAAATTAATTAATCATTATTAATATATTGTAATTAAATTTCACGTAGTTTATTACTAGTAATTACATTGTTGCAAATTAAGTGGTAGAATTTACGTAGGCGTAATTAACTTGTTGGTTAGTAACGACTCATAGTAAATTAGTGGTAATTAAATAAATGTAATTAATTACGAATAATTAATGACGCGTAGCATCAATCTTAAATAATTAATCGTAATTAATTCAGTGAGAATTACTTGGATGTAATCAATTACTCATAAGTAATATTTATTGATAAGTAATTGTTGCTAATTAATTAATTATTCGTATTCAATTACACGCATTTAATTGCTTACTTGTATGTAATGTGTCGTAGTTAGTCTAATCCTATTTAATTAGTTGTGACTAAAGAAATAAACCCAGATAAATAGTCGTGTACAATAAATTAATTAATGCTAATTACATACTCTGTTTGTTATACTGCGTACCATAAATCGGGTTGTTGTGGTTTTAGGTAATTTCAAACATGCAAGACTTGTAGTGTTTTATAGTGACGGTCTCGTACGGGCCAGCCCCGATGGGTTGAACCTGTCGAGATGCCAGTACAAGGTGGTTCGGGCGGAGGGACTCGATGTGATGAATATTCATGAGCTTATGAGCTGCATCCGAAGGGAGTTCGACATGGAGCCAACGACGAAAAGACTTGTCAGTACATGCAGATTGTTTACTAGTCCAAGGCGGCGGTATACGGAAAGCCGATGGTGTATGTGAATTTTGTATACAGACCGACGGAAAACCTTGATGATATAGTGCCTCGGGAAGCAGGCAACCATAAGGATAAGTTTCTTCGTCGTAACATCACACGTAGAACAAATTTTAGGGGATTTGCGTGCGAGGCAAAACATGAGGGATAGTTTGTCACATGTCACACCATTGGGCTTCTAATGAGAACTCGTTAAGTTACCAGATAAGAACATGTCACACCATTAGGCTTCAAATGGTAGCAAAACTTGAGTTTTTTTACTACCATAGCCCTTTTTATTCGTGCGATAGCAAATCTAGCACCCTCTCGATATCAAAGCCAAAAATGATACCGTGGAACAGACGGTGCGCGATACATCACCGAGTCCGTACGCCGGTTTGGAGCCCCTCGTCCGTGCGCCCTGGGCACAAACACGCCGTGTCCATGCGCTAAGCGACCGGAACTCGATCAAATTGTCCAATAATCGCTAAACCACGCTCTTGTCGTTATCAACGTCGTTAAGAACGACAGTTGACCTAATCACGAAGATCAATCCCTGCAAGCAATTGAAGAACAAGTAAGAACTCACGTAAAGAGCAATATGAAAATTGCTAGATATAAAAGTCGCACAAGGATAATTGAGGTTATGTAACACAAATCTGTTGGTCTAACTAATACAAGAGACAACATGGAGTTTGCACACACGAGCTAAACTGATCTAAACAAAACCTAACTAGAGGAGAGGGGTGGCGGCCAAGGTAGGTGGGGGCATCGACCTAGGGTGTGCGGTCTCTCCTTGGGCCCAAACGTTACACGGTCCATGGCCCAAATTAAGGTGGCGCAGCACTGTGGGATGTCAAACTAAGATAATCGGCCTGCTGGAGTCGAATTGGTTGTTGCCGAAGTGGTGAAGTGGTTCGGCCCCTTATTGTCTCTCTTGCCGTGAATGGTTGGTTTTTCCTCTCCAAGATTCCTAAGTAAAATAAGATCACATGTTTTAGACAGTAACACATTCTCTATTAATAAAATATTCACTTGTAGAAAGGAATTCATCTGATAATTTAACTGTTGTGTGCATGCTCTAGTATTTGGTTCTCGTGTAACTTCGGGTTGAAGAGTAATTGTTACTTTCATAGGAGAGATGTCCTCGTCACACCCTAATGTTGATGTGATCCTCACAAAGAGATCAACGGAGCTAAAACAAGAATCGATAGAGGAGCTCACACGGCCTAATCTGAATGCTTGACGAAAAGAACGAAAAAGGGATACCCCGTCGTTGTCGCTACCCAATCAAAATGCCATACCGCCACGTGGCAGTTCTTGACTGGCCTGTCGGCGCCTCCCTGTTCGGTGCTTCGCGCCATCCAACTCGCGGCTTCCTCGTGACGGTTGTTTAAACAAACTGGCCACCCTCCGTATCCAAGAAACGAAGCCCATCACAAGACACTGACATGTGGGCCATGCGCGTAACTAGTGGGCCCACATTTCAGGTCCTACTATGTTGACTTTGATCTTTTTCCCTTTCTTTTTTTGTCAGGAAGGTGGTTATGGGCAGAATTAATTGAACTAAACAAAGAAAGAATGAGATGCAACACCTTATATATTAGCCAATGGATGGATGCCACTCTTCGACACTACAGCTTTCCTCTTGATAATGACAGCCAAAACAAAGATTAAATCGTGCATAGATTCCCTTAAAGTTACCATTTATTGACAGTTTATAGTACTCGTCTTTCCTTGAGAAATTGGACCTTCTTGCTCCAAGAAGATTAGATCCCTCTCAAAGGTAGGCAGTGTGTTCTCGATCCTCCGTTTCCTCTTTTCTTTCAGATTTGGATAACACTTGGTAATCCATCCATGATGACCTGTCATTTGTCAAGTTTCTTCCTTCCTTGTCTTTTTTTTTTTTTGTGATGATCCATTCCCACAAACCAACAAAAAGCAAGATTTTCCATCTGCCAGTAATTGCAAATCTTTTTTTTCTTCTTTTTGTTTCTCTGAAGATTTGATAGTTTGCAGAGGCGTGCAACAGTGTAAACTGATTTGGCATTGCTCTGTTACTGTTCAGTTCTTGTAGAGTTGTAATTTCTTATCATGTGAATGAAGCACGAAACTTCTTTGCTCTCTTGTAGGTATCTGCTAGATTTTGTTGCCCTGCGCAATGGCCGAAGTGGAAGACGAAGAAGAGGTGAGCGCGCTGCGGGAGGCTCTGCGGCAGCAGACGCTCGCCGTCGAGAAGCTGAGGGCCGAGCTGGAGGAGGAGAGGCAGGCGGCGTCGTCGGGCGCCGACGAGGCGCTGGCCATGATCCTGCGCCTGCAGGCTGAGAAGGGGGCGGCGCGGATGGAGGCGGAGCAGTCCCGGCGGGTGGCGGAGGAGAGGATCCAGCACGACGAGGACTCGCTGGCGTTCCTCAAGGCCGTCGTCTTCCACCAGGACATGGAGATCAGCTCTCTCAACCACCGGCTGCTGGCCGTCTGCGCCAGCAATGATCCCTATGCGTCGGCCGCCGCCGAGGATGGCGCCGTCTACCTCCCCTGGCTGAGGCCGATGGCCAAGAACGGCGTGCCGTCTAGGAGGAACGCCTCTCTCCCGGCTGCGCGGCTGGAGGAGCTGTGCTCGGAGCACGATGCCGGCGGTGGTGGCGAGGACGGCTATTCTTGCAAGAACGTCGGCGACAGAAGGCTGGCGAGGACGGTGTCGGACTTAGGGGAGGTGATCAGGAGGGAGGAATGGGTGAGGTCCAATGTGAGCCACCAGGCGCCGCCGAGGCTGCACCTGTCGGCTTCTCACCGTTTCCGGCGGGTACCGACCTACTCCGCGCAATGTGGTGTGTGTCCAGATAGTGTCCATGACAAGTTTGAAGCCCCAGAAAGCGTCGCTGCACATGTCCCTCCGAGACCCAGCAGGAGGGCTTCGCCGGAGATCATTTCCAAAGAAGAGGACTTGATCTCGTCAACTCCGTGCATCGGCGACAGGCCGAGAAATGAGCGTAAGAGCAGTGATCATAGGAACATTTCTGAATTGGGAGCTGACATTGAGCAGATCAAAGACAGTGTGCAGAATCTTCAAACTGAACTCAGCAGAATGAGGGAAACCAGCATGTCCAGATGCGACGCGCAAGCACGATTGCTCACTGAAATCTGCGCAAAGCTCGATGCCATACAGAAGCTTCAGAATGTTCAAGGAGACAAGAAATCAAGTCCTGTACAGATAAAAACTAGTAGAGAAGAAGGTAGTTCTTCCAAGGGGGGAAGTTGCCCCCAGAGAGAGCTTCTGATGAACCATTTCATTGAGGTATGTGTCATTATCTTCTCCTCTCTCCTTGTTAGGCCCTTGCTGAAGGTTGCTGCATCCATGTCGTTCTTTAGGTGCTTCCTGATTTTGGTCTTAGCTGTGGTGTTTAGAAAACTTTTGATAAACTCTTGATGTATAACCAATGCCATTTGGTGCAATCCCAAATTTTGATTCCTCCATTTTAAGTCAGTCATTGTAATAAGAGCATCTCTCTGAGATAATGCTGAAATATGAATTTACTATTTTCTTCAGCATTTTGTTCCTGAAGAAACATTGCAGACTAACTTGTCCAAGTCAATCTGTAAGTGGCATTGATATTTATCACTATAAAACTGAGGCATTGTAATAAGAGCTTGTCTCTGAGATAATACTCTGCTACCTTTAACCATGTGTTCCTGAGTACCTTGTCCAAATTAATCAATGGTACTTAAGTGGCACAGATATTTCTCACTGCAAAACTAAGGCTACATTTCCTTTTTCTTTTTCTAGAAATCTCAGTGTGAAATGTGTGCTTGTTTACTACTCCAAAGCATCATGAATTGCATCAACTAGTTTTTGGTGTAATTGTCGATGTTGCGGGCATTTTTAACGCAATTAGCGCTTCTCAAGACGCAATGCCAAAAATGATATCTCAGCCGTACGCCCACTGGCCGAACACGCCGTATACCCGACACATGCTCTCGTCCGCATGGCTATCAGCTAGACGAGGCGGCTCCGCACGATGATGTGCGGACGAGGCTCATCCACGGCCACCCATGAGCCATGAACACCGCCGTTATTCATGAGTGCTTAGCTTAGCCTATATATTAATTGCACTGGCTAGGCTAGCTGCATGATGGACACATCATTCTTGTCAGAGGGGCACACGGCCCCATCCATTCATGCATATGTGCAGCATGGAAAGAACATACACTGGCACAAAGTCACAAACTGAGCTTGATCCGGAACACGTGCTTAATTTAGTGGTAATGAATTAGTGATAATTAAAAATCATGTTTGTTTAAGTTGTGGTAATTACATTAGTAATGAACAACTCCTACGTAATTTTTCAGACAACTAATGAATTTGTTTTAATTAATTAATTATTGTATTTCATTACTCATATTTAATCGATTATTTGCATGCAATTTGTCGTCATTGCTCATTACACATATTTAAATGATTACCGACGAATAAGTTACTTGTTAATAAATAGTATTAATTATTTTAGTCATAATAAATTTGTGGTAACTACATACCATGTTTGTTATGTCGCGTACTACAAATCGGATTTTGTGGCTTTAGGTAATTTCAAACATGCAAAACTTGGTAGCGTCCTAGTTATGTATTTGGCCTTGCGGTCTACCTACATCATGGAATTGCATGACATGGATGACTTCGGCACCAGGACGCTACCAAGTCTTGCATGTTTGAAATTATCTAAAGCCACAACAACCCGATCTGCGGTACGCGACACAACAAACATGGTATATAGTTACCACAAATTTATTATGACTGAACTAATTAATACTATTTATTAACAAGTAATTGATTCGTCGGTAATTGATTAAATACGAGTAATGAACAATGACGATAAATTGCATGCAAGTAATCAATTAAATATAAATAATGAAATGCAAATAATTAATTAATTACCAACAAATTCATTACTTGTCCAAAAATTACGTAAGAGTTATTTATTTCTAATGCAATTACCACTAACAAACCATGACTCAAACAAACATGATTTTTAATTACCACCTATTCATTACCACTAAATTAAGCACGTGTTCCATGATCAAGCTCAGTTTGTGACTTTGTACCGGTGCATGTTCTTTCCATGCTGCACATATGCATGAATGGATGGGGCCGTGTGCCTTTCTGACAAGAATGATTTGTCCATGCATGCATCATGCAGCTAGCCTAGCCAGTGCAATTAATATAGAAGCGAATGGTAGTCTAAGCTAAGCACTCATGAATAACAGAGCTGTTCATGGCTCATGGGTGGCTGTGGTTGAGGCTCGTCCGCACGGTGGGCGTGCGGATGAGCGGCCAATGAGGGCACGTGTCTGGGCACACGGTGTGTTTGACTTATGGGCATAGTTGAGATGTTATTTTTGACATTGTGTCGTGAGAGTCGTTCATTGTATAAAAATGTCCGCAATAGTAACAATTACGCTAAAAACTCAAAAAAAAAAAACTCCCTTCTACGAAAGTTTTTATCTTCTTTTGGGTGGTCGTGTATCTTTTGAGCTATTTTGGATAAGAGCTTCTTCTGAATTATCTTAACAGGCAATGATGTACATAGCGTGAGATCTGTGAAGACCTAGATGTCATTTTATTGGTTTTGAAGATTGATGACTTCCTTAAAAAAAAGTTCGATGGTTTGAGTAAAAGATTACTGATTTGTTTTCCTTTTTTTAATCATTTTTGCCTTCTCTCGGCGAAGATGATGTGTACATACAGACATAGAGATGGAGATATGAGAGCGCATCTGATGTAATGTTTGTGTTGCGTGTGCTGATTTGTTACTGTGACAAGAGAAGATACAGTTCATGTGGTGTTACCAAATAATACTTGTACAAGAAAGATAATTAAGTGGTGTTTTTTTTTGGGCCACTGTGATGGTTGAGTATAGCGTAATTGGTAGCTGCTGGCAGCTGAGATAGAGGGATTCGATTAACAGAGACTGAATTTTGCTGATATGTTTTGTTGGAATCAGCATCTTTTCTTCTGGATGCTGCTCTATGGCCAGTTGTATAAGCAGTATACGCGAAGAAAAGGCGCATCTGCTCCTGGGAATTTTTTGGCAAATACAACCAGTTTTGAAATCATATTTACATAAATGACCACGGTATGCACGTATTTGCAGAAATGGCACCACTGACGTACGATGACTCCCACACCGCCACGTGGCGTTGGCGCACGGCCACCATGCGCCAACATCGGAGCCGCCGCCACGTGCCCCGCCATCCTGCCCCTAGCCGCGCTAGCCCGCCCCTCGCCGCCACGTCGTACCGCTAGCACACGGTGGCCATGCGCAAGCCATTTTAGTTAGGGTTAATTAGTTAGGTTAGACTGAAATTTGGAGGAATTTTTAAATAAAGTAAATGAGTCCAAAAATTTATAAAATTTTTATGGAGCCTTCTGACGCCGTGTATTTACTTGTGTAAATTTTTTACAATTTTATTCATTTAGAATTTTTATCGTTCTTTCGTATAAGTGTCTTGTTAGTACGAATCAACAGAAAATTGTGACATATGTTGATTGCCCAAACATCTGAATGAGGCCCTCCCTCCATTTGTCTTTTCCACCGAAAGCATCAATCATTCGTCATCCCTTCACCTCCTTGTCTCAGCCATCAAATCTTTGTCTCCCGAAATGCATGGTTTAATTAGCGCGCGCGGGATAAGGATTCCTTCGAGCAGCGGCTATAAATTAGAGGGAGTGAGCGTGATTTCATTTCACAGTTGCTCACTTGCTCTTCCGCTCGTTCATTTCATTTCGCAGTCGCTTGCTCTCTTGCTCTGTCGATTATATTTTTGGGGACATTTCAGTGTTATTTACGGTCGTCGTTCGCAGGTAGTTTGGTCGTAATTTTGTAATTTTGCGTACTTACATAGTTTTAATTTTGCAAGTATTTACTTAATTTAACGTTGCTAGCCGCATGTAGGAAAAATGCCATGGCTTAAATTGGATACTTATCTTCTCCTAATTTCAAAAAAGTTTAGATGTGTTTCATGAACACCTGTGCTGAGAAGAAGGGAGGTTTCTGTACAGAGTTGTAGTGCATACTTCAGGGTTTGGGCTATGTCCACCGACCGGAGTATCATGACTTCACTATCAACAAGTATGGCAAGGAAATGTGGCGCGTGAAGGTCGCCGTCTACTCAAAGAGCCATCTACAAGGAGGCAGACCCTACCGCTTCACGGTAGAGAGGGAGACAGACAAGCTCGGGATGCAAGATGCTGCCAGGGAGGCCATCATCCGTATGGGGTTCCACTACCGCAGTGCACTGGGACGTACCGCCTTCCGCTACTTTCCCTACCGCAAGAAGGGGGAGGTCTTTAGCAGGTTCAGATCCACTGAGGGGGGGGGACACCACAATCACCCACATGGCGTCCTTGATCAAGGCGCAGGATGAGGCCTATGTGTTCATGGCCAATGAGATGGAGCAAGTGTACGAGAGAGTGGATGATGCAGAGAGAGAGAGAGCTCGCCCAACTGAAGACAGCTCAACATCAACCTCCACCAGCTCAGGATGATTTACCTTATCGTGGAGCGACTCTAGACCCGCAACCAGCCAGACGTCTTAGAGATGTACCACACAAGATGGCCACACGCAAGAAGGTGCGTCGCACGGAGACTGCTGGTCCTTTAGTTCAGGAGATCTGCGGTTAGATTACAGCTGCTAGAGGAGAGCATTCTTCAGACTCTTCGTGCAGGGACGTTGGTGGCTCAGTGACGACCCAGAGGACCTCAAGGAGCGTATCATCGAGGTGGACGTTGAGGAGGATGTCAAGGAGGACCCTGAGTCATGAAACCCTAATGTGGATGTTATTCTTTAATACTGCATCGCACGACAGGCTAGATAGGCTTGTACATGAACCAAATGGGGGGAAATGTGTGGCGCGTAGATCATATAACGATGTACCATGTAGCCTTCGAAACACACACGAGTCGGAGGTTACGGTATATCGTTATATGATTGGCATGCCACACATTTCCCTCAGTTGGTCCATGTACGAGCTTATCTAGCCTGTGGTATAATACAATATTAAAGAATATCATCTAAATTAAACCGATAAATAAACAAAGAGTGTCCTATTCGATCGGGTTACATGTGATAATACCCCCTCCTCCAACCGATAAATAAACAAAGAGTGTCCTAGCATGTTCTAATTACATCTATATTGGACTTTATATCATTGGTTGTTATTATGAGCATTGCAATAAAAGTTTTCATGTTCCATGTGCAGTGATGATATTGGATTGTCGCTGGGATGTTGTATGAGAGTGACAATTCTTCTTCCTTCCTTCAGACATCTCTAATGGAGTTGCAATGCAGCGTATTTTCATTGTTATATATGTTGCCATATTGTATATCGACATCTCCAGTGGAGTTGTCATGCATCGTTTTTTCTATACATTCCAAGTCACATGAAATTATGAAAACCTAATTTCTGAAACCTAAAATCAAAATTTTCACGACCTAAATTCTAAATTTTTGAGACAATACCAGAACATATATAAAATTGCTGAAACATTACAAAATCAAGTCCACTGCGTGAGGAGCCTTCAAAATAAAATTCATAATTTTTTGAGCTCACTTTCTATATTTACAAATTTGTACAAATAGGACACTTATACAAAAGAACGATAAAAATTCTGAACGAATAAAATTATGAAAAATTTACATAGTAAGTACACGATGTTAGGAGGCTGCACAAAAAAATTTATAATTTTTTGAACTCATTTGCTATATTTTAAAATTCCTCCAAATTTTAGCCTAACCTAACTAATAACTAGCCTAACCTAACTAATTAACCCTAACTAAAATGGTTGGCGCATGGTGACCATGCGCCAATGGCTGCGTGTGGCCACCGTGCGCCAGCGGTGCGATGTGGCAGCGAGGGGCGAGCTGGCGGGGCACATGGCGGTGGCTCCGGTGTTGACGCACGGTGGCCGTGCGCCAATGCCACATGGCGGCACGGGAGCCGTTGGCGCACGGTGACCATGCGTCAGCGGTGCTATTTCTGCAAATACGTGCACGCTGTGGTCATTTATGCAAATACGGTTTCAAAACCGGCTGTTTCGCCAAAAATTCTGCTCCTGGTGACGTTGGAAAGTTTTGTCGTATGGATGCTTTTTCGGTACATATTTGCAAGAATGGCGATCGTCGTTTGTTATTTGCAAAACTAGCACGTTCATCATACGGTCTTCACTGACGAGCCGGCACGTCAGCCCTCCCGCACGGCCACCATGCGGTGGCCACTCCACCCCTCCGCCTCCCGAACCGGTCCGGTTCTCCAGAGAAACAAAAACCCAGCCTCCCATCCACCTGTCGTTTGGACAAGCCTCCAAAGCAGGCCCTCCCCTTGATCTGTCAACCTCCAAAGTAGGCCCTCCCCTTGATCTATCAGCTTCCGAAGCCAGGCACCCCCACGGCTCCTTTTCCATCAAAAAATATGTCACCTCCTCCCATCACCTCCGTCGGTCCCCTATCTAATTGTTGTCTCCTGCATGTGCATGCATTCATGCATGCGAGAGAGAAATGCCCGCCCTATCGCTCGGCTATAAATACCGAACTCTCGCAGTGGCTCATCGCTCATCTCAATTGTATTTCATTTCTCGTTCTCGCACTCGTCACTGAGAACTCAGAGAACGTAACATAATTATATATTTTTAGATTAATTATTTGATTGCTTCTCGTCGCTCATCGCTCGGCTTTTTTTACTGCTTTCGAAGGGCAGGTAATTTGTCGGATGCTTTTGTCGTTATTACTGTAGTCGTAGTTAATCAGTCTTAGTCAGCTAGTTGTAATTAATGCATGATACTTTGTGGTGATTAATCAGTCGTAATGCTCATAGGCTTTGTTATTTTCGGTACGAACTAGTTAGGGGTTCAAAATGAGTTGAAATTAAATAGCCATAATTAATTAGTTTAGTGGTAATTAATTAGTCGTAACTAGTTTAGTGGTTAGTAGACCGGCATATTAAATTAGTGGAAAATAACTACTCGTAATTAATTTAGTGCTGATTAATCAGTCATAATTAGTTTACTAGCAATTAGTTATGCATAACTAATTTAGTGCAAATTAATTAGTCGTAAGTAATTAAGTGGTACTGAACATGTGGTTTAATAGTGGTAAACATGGTAGTAATTAATTACTTGTAATAAATTTTTGGGGGAGTAATCAAATTGTGGGCAATTTAATAATTATTCGTATTTAATTACACATATGTAATTGATCACTTGCATGCAATTTGTCGTCATTGTTTGTTATATCATGTATCGTGGATGGGGTTGTTGTGGTTTTAGGTGATTTCGAACATGCAAGACTTGGTAGTGTTTTATGGTGATGGTCTCATATGGGGCGGACCCGATGGGTTGGACCTGTCAAGATGCCAGTACAAGGTGATTGGGACGGAGGGGCTCGACACGATGAATATTCACAAGCTTCGAAACTGCATCCAGAAGGAGTTCTTCACGGAGGCAATGACGAAGAAATTTGTGATTGAGTGGATCAGCTGCACGAATGCCATGTGAGAGCTCATCAAGGTGAATGGAAGCATAGCATGAAACCAGTACATGCAGATTGCCTCCCATCTCGAGGTGACCATTTACATGAGGCCGATGGTGTACATGAATTTCGTACGCAGGGCGCCGGGAAACCTTGATGATGCTGGGGCCTTTACAAGTGGGCAACCGTTGCTAAGCTTGAAGACGGTAGAACGGAATGTACTATCTCGGAGGAAAGACTCACGCATAATTTTGTGCAAAATGAGGGGGCATAATTGTGGTGGTTAGCCCACGAGTATCTACCGGACCAGCTTCTCCAATTAGAGTCCGTCGAGGAGACCGACCTAGGCTCGGATGGTAGTGACGAGGACACACACCAGACCGGTGGTCCAACCAGGGGAATTGTGTCATCGGAGGTGCCTTACGTGGCATCAATACTTGATGATATCATGGTGCGTTTCCTCGTACTACCGTAAGAAGAAGGCTCCCAATAGGGGTTTGATGCCAACACCCTCTTAGTTGGGCAGCGCTTCCCTAGCAAGGCGGCCGTGCAACAAGCAATAGCACGGCACGGCTTGCCATCAGCCGTGTGTACCGAGTGCACGAATCCAACCCAGCACATTACGCAGTAAAGTGCATAGTGGAAGGCTTCCCTAGTAAGGTCAACGCTCACCGACCAAAGATCTTCGGCTCGGTCTTCACGGTCAAGGCAGTGACCGACCACCCTTGCGAGCTTAGCGAGCCCCTGCGGTAGCATCGAAACGTGACTTCCGCATATGTGGCAAGCCTCATCAACCACCTAGTTGCGGTGAACATGCCTGTCTCCCCCAAGATGCTGATGTCGGAAGTGGCCAATTGGGTTGGTTATCCAGTCAGCTATAGCAAGATCCGACGAGCCAAGCAGATGGTCATCGAGACCATATACGGGACATACGAAGAGGCGTACAACCTTGTGCTGAGATTGCTTGACTAGATTGCCGAATCAAACCCCAGCACGTGTCAGACCCGGGATTAACATCCCAGATCCTCTGTGCATTTCTGAACTAGTCCCATGATCAGTAGCTAATTCACACAGTAAACAAATATGATAACAAATTCATATCACAACTTTATTAATAATCAACAGAGTTTATTACAAAAGAGGCTTACAGCCAACAATAAAGAACAAAGCGGAAGACGAAGATGTAGTAGGGTCTAGCAATCTGCCACAGGCAATCGACTAGGTAGCGGCCTAGTCGTCGGGATCCACACTGATAGCGAAGTCCTTCTCCTCTGAAATTTGTTTGCATAAAGCAAGTTTGAGCACAACTTCCATGCTCGCAAGTTACACCCGTCAAGTAACAGAATGATATGCATATATGGATGTAACAAAGGATGGTTTATTGGTTTATTTGCGTAAAGCAGCATTTTCCTTAAATACTTGTACTAAGTTCCAAAGCAGTTATTTTATAACTAAAATTCTTTTTATAAATTCTCAATTTTATAGTCAGATAACATTCACACATGAATGGTGAAGGATACCCTCCTATCACATGGCTTCCTGCCCAATTCCCATCTGGATAAACCGAAGAAGTCTTTTTCAAACAAAACCAAAGTCTAACTTTGAGCAGTTCTGCTAGCATGTCCATAACCGTGGACACGGCTATTCGAATAGTTTAACGCTCTGCAGAGGTCGTACAACTTTACCCACAAGAGATAATCAACTTGTACTGTCCGCTCACACACTTCCGTAGGTGTGCGACTAAGTGATTATCGCAAGGTTTTTACAACGCGCAATTCCACCACAGTCCTCCCTCGCTAAGGTTTCACCCCTTTGGACTACCCGTCCGCAGGGTTCAGGCCCCCTCTTGCGCCAGGTGGGACTAACAAAGGTCATGAAAGACTACCCACCGCAACAATAGGGACGACCATGATGGAACTTTGCAAATTAATCGGCCAGGTCCTGCCCATACAAGACGTGTGGTAGTACGGTAAGGCGTAGCATCATGCACTCGAAGACTGGTCCTTAACTGACCTGGGCGACAACCAACAAAACTCTGGACCTCAACCTACCCAGTTGAGCTCGTGTATAAACCTGCACCCACCAAACAACCACTTCGCCCAAGTCCAAACCATCATTTTATTTTATTTTCCAAAGTCATTTATAAAACTCCCATGACACACCAATGCTAAGGGTACACTTTAAAAAATAGTTGATTTTTGGCTGAAATTTCCCAAATTAAACATGTTTGGTTTATAAGCATGGCTAAGCATATGATTACTTTAGTATTATTTTGTCTAATGGTGACAAGGTATTCACGTTCAATATTCAAATTGGCCATACAAGGAAAATTAGAATAACTAGGGAATTAAAACAGGGAATTAAAATAATTGTATAAACATATGCATGCAGTAATAATTTAAAACTGAATATAAATAATTTAAAATAGTGGGGTCAATATGATCAAGGGTATAACTTGCCTTGCTTGATTACTCGTTGTTCTTAAACGGTGTCGAAATCCGGTCGTCCGTAGTCGTCGAAATCTATACGTGTAAACGATCCGAATTCAAATAATATTCAAATAAAATCCAAATAAAATCCAAAAATTATAAAATAAATACTACTAGGAAGGTATCGACTTTATATGAAGTTAGGGAGTTGAATCGACGGAATCGGAGTTCGTATGAAGGAGAACGAACATCCAGAAGGTTGATTATCACATGAAAAGATGAAATTCCGAATTTCAGAATTTAAGGAATTATTTTTCTAAAGGAAATCCCTTTATTGTGTTAGCATGATGTCTGCAGATGGGAAAATGAATTTTCGGCCGAATTTATTTTGTAAAGAAAAAATGGTTGGAGTCAATGACATGTGGGTCTGGGTCCACGAAAATGGGTTTGGTCCACGGTGGACCGGCCTAAGGAATAGTGCTAGCCACACAAGAACACACGTGGGCTGCCATGTGGGCTTAGGGCGGTAAGGTGGCCGTGACATGGCAGTGACGAATTATTACGAAATTCAAAATTTTATTTGAATAGAAAGGTAGATAATATTGAAAGGAACATGTAGATAAAAGGGTTCGAGTAATTACCCAACAGATGAAGAGATCGAGCTCGACGAAGTTCTCATCGGACTTAGGAAGAATATGTGACCGGTGATGAAAAATTAAGTAAATCAAAATTCCACTTGAATAGAAATGTGTAGAATCTCAATAGGAACTCACCGGTCAAATTTGGTGCACAACGGAGCAACGGATGAGGAGATCGGGCTCGCCGGAGTTGTCGTCGGAGTTGGAGAAGAAGACCGTCGGTACTTTTGTGGCCGCGGTGAACCAACTGGATAATCAAAATTCGGCTTGAATAGAAATGTAGACAATCTCGAGAGGACCTCACCGGTAAAATTTGGTGAACAACGGAGCTACGGATGAGGAGATCGGGCTCGACGGAGTTGGAGAAGAAGACCGTCGGTATTTTTGTGGCCGCGGTGAACCAACAGGATAATTAAAATTCGGCTTGAATAGAAATGTAGAGAATCTCGAGAGGAACTCACTGGTAAAATTTGGCGAACAACAGAGCTACGGATGAGGAGATCGGGCTCGCCGGAGTTGTCGCCGGAGTTAGAGAAGAAAAGCTAGCAGAGGATGCTCCGGGAGGATTTTGACAAATCTAAGCGAGAGGGATGTGGGGAGTGGGGTGGAGAGGCTACGGTTCAATTTATAGAAGCGAAAGAACGGTTTGGCGGAATTGCTCACGGAGTTATTGCGGAAATTACGCCACTGAGTTACTGTAGCAGATAGAATATTCCAAGGAATATCCAAGGAATATTCCTTTTGAAAATTCGGAAAGACACCAATAAATTCCGGAAAAATAGCAAATTAATTCCAAAAATTCGAAATAAATTGCAGATATTAAATACAATATTCTGAACTCAAATAAAATATTAATGAAAATAATAATAATTTTCTTATTACACAGTAATTATTTTTATATTACTAAAAATTATTTTTAAACTTGAAAAATAGTAATATAGGTCTACAAATTCAATAAATTTTCAGAGTAGTTAAATAGGGTATTTTGAGCTTAAATAAAATATTTTCAACACAAATTTAGTTTTTATTTGCGGACAACAATTCATTTTTAATTGCTAGATATTAGAAAAATCAAAAAGGGACTTTTAGATAATAGCAAATAAAATCAAAAAATTCTAGAAAATTCACAGAAATACCTAGAGTTATTTTGGACTTAAATAAAATAGTTACAACTTATAATTGGTAATAGGTTTTGCAAATAAATTATTTTGGCTTTAAAATATTTTGGAAAAAGCTTTTAAAATTCTAGAAAATTCTAGAAATTAATTAAAAAAATTTTCAGATCAAACCAAATAAAACTTTAAGAATTTCAAATGAATTTTTCTTTTGACTTTTAAAACTTCAAAAATTCAAATAAAGCAATGAAACTCTTTCAAATTTCAGAAAATCAAATAAAATAAATTTTTATTTATTTTTATTTTGATAAAGAACTTTAGGATGTTACAGCACGTACATAAATAAACTTGAAAGTACAGATGCTGATGGAGGGCCCAACCGCGTCATACTGGACCGGGTGTTCTGGGTTTTCGCCCAAGTCGTTGAGGACTTCAAGTTCTATCATCCTGTGCTCACGATGGATGACACTTTCCTCACCGGAAGGTACAAGGGCACCATTCTCACTGTGGTGGCGGCCGACGCGAATGACCAGCTTCTCCCGGTGGCATTTGCCATTGTGGAGAGAGAGAACACATTCAGTTGGCTTTTGTTCCTAGCGAACGTGAAGCGGGCGGTGGTGGGAGAACTGTGCAACGTATGCCTCATGGGGACCCCAAAATTAAATTCGTTTCAAGTCAAGTGATTGCACAGAAGGCACAATCCTTCACTAGAAACGAAAACAATTTTAAGCCCCGGGTATGCATCTCATGTTAGCTCCCAAGGATCAGTGACTAACATGCACATATCCAACACAACAATGATCACATCCATAGTCAAACATGCAAAAATATTAGAAGCATTATTATTAAGACATCAACAAATAGGAATAATGGCCCGATTTTGCATAAGAGGACCGACTGACCAAAACTAAACATAAGACATTAAATTGCTACGAAAGTAAAAGTGAAAATAAAGGTAAATACCCAGATTGGCATGTCCATACACACAAGCAACCAATTGGAGTTAAAGCCGATGTATCTGCCGCTATCACCCAAAAATGGTGCGATAGTTAAAATTGATTCATGTGATGTTCTCACCTGAAATAAGTGGACAATCCGGTTGAGTAAAAAATGTACCCACAAGTCTTACGCAAACTAATAAAACAATGTGTATGATAGAGCCTATCCAAAGGAGGAGAAATTATACATGCTAAAGGTTGACCAAAGGAGAGGCTTTAAGGGCATAAGTTTTACATAAAAGCCAATTTTCAGCCTACACCTACTAGTTTGTAAATGCCATTTGGAAAACAAAATTTTATCAAAAGACATTTGTGTGACCAAGATATAAACAAAGATCAAACAATACCAAAGTGGCAGCCCACTTTGATAAACTAAAATGCATGACAAATTGGTCATGCCAATGCCAAGTTGTTGCCCATGTAAATTTTAATTAAGAGTCTACTAATGGTGTCAATTAAAACTAAGTGTCGTCTGTAACCATGGACACGACTATTCGAATAGTTTAAAACCCTGCAGGGGTGTACATCTTTACCCACACGACTTGATTAGCTCGTAAGCTTCCAGATAATAACACACTTCCTTTGGTATGTCGGTTGGGGAAATCAAGACTTAGTATTTTTCAGTAAGATCATCTCATTGAGTTGAAACACCCATGCATGATGAATCCTGCTTAGAGTACAAGTTTATGATAGAACTTGCTAAGCGGGGCACGCATGTTGTGTTGGGAATGCCGATCCAATGAATAAAAATTAGAGCAGTGCTCCCTCGCACTTAATAAATTGCAATCAGAGCCCTATGAACACATGATCACACACATGATGTCCTCACACCACATGTGCTCCAACTAAATAAAATTATCCCCTTACTTAACTAAGTGACACCCATACACTGCGTATGGAAGTGTAATACCCCGAATATCAATTTGAGAGAATGTATTATTCGGGGGAGAGAAATTTATTCAATTTTCGAGTGCAATATAGTTTAGAGAGGGATTTCTCCTAACAAGGAAAGTATCCATCAGCGATTATGTAATATCCTGTTTAACATTAGAGAATTAATGGAAATGAGGCAGTATTTAACAGAATTAAAAAGAGAATCGATTTTTAGAGGAGAAATAATCTTGGGCTTTCTACCACGTTGTTTGGCCCAAGTGGGAAGTTGGTTTAAGAAAGGGTCAACCAAACCTAGGTTTTTATCAGAGCATGCAGCTACAGATGCACACCGCCCTCAGTGCACCCTCCTCCCCTGCCGCCATGCCCTCCATGTCGCCCCTTTGTCGCTCCTTGCTCAGCCATCTGGGAGGAAGAAGAAGGGAGAGAAAGGAGGAGGAGAAGGGACTTCTTCGTGGGGATTGATCATCGTCTTTCCGCGAGTCTTCAAGGGTAATGAAGTGCTTTCTTCACTTGTTTGTTGATTACTAGATGCGAATTAGATTAGTTTGATTGGATCGAAACTCTGCATTACAAATTCAGATCTGTCCATTGTTGTGTGGCCGATTTCGGGTTCTTAGAGGCCGAATTCAAGTTGTCCATCTCCTAGAGATTTTTAGATAACGTTCTTAGCTTTTGGTGGCCGCCAAGAATACGAAATTCTATCGTACGGATAAAAAATTATGATAGATTCATTCCGATTGTCGAGTGCTCGATGTGATTAAACCGCAAGTTGTCTCCTAAATTATGATTATGATAGTGGAAGAATCAGGGTTTTCACCCAACTAAGTTATTTTAGAAAATTTCATAACCTTTCCAGAATGTTAAAGAATGCCTTAATCGGAGTTGCGATCAATAGTTGTGTTATTTTCTTTCTTGTTATGTTTCGTCGCGACGTAATCTGTCTTTCATGTTCACCGCTTTTAGCATATTTCTTTGGCGATTTGGGTTATCTCCCAACTAGGTTTTCGTAGATATGGTTGTTAAGTTTCCATAGGATCTGGGCTCACCTCGTTAGAGTCCCGCACCGTTAGATATGAGTGTTTCATTGTTGCTATCAGTCGGTTCTATGATCGTGTCATCTGTTTTCATATTAGAACTAACTAGTTAATTGTGGGTTGTCGGGAAGGCATTGTAGAACGTTAATAGAAGCATCTTGTTTTATGTTGTTCTTATTTCGAGTATATATTGTGTAGGCGGAGAGACTTCAGGTTAGGAGCACCGCCATTGCCTCCTAACGCGTCGCATCGCGGAAGGCAAGTACTTTGATGTTCATATGTTTGGTGAATGATGCATGCTTGATGACTGTATTGTGTTTTTTCTAATATCCACGAGAATATTCAAAGTGTATGTCCTTTTCTTATGTGTTATATCCAAGAGTATACATATGATGTCTTTCATAATTCATACTTCAGTTCATGCATCCTGTTTCATGTACCTTCCACGAGAGTGGATTATAAGACCCATCAATTCCAGTATAGGCACGTAAGACCCACCAGTCCAATGTGGGCAGTTTTGGACACCCGTATGAAACGTTCTTCATACGGGATTGGGATCCCCGTATTTTGGTTCAATGCGGGCTTAAGTGCACACCGACGGGTGTGTCACTAGCTATACCGGTATAAGCATGTGTGCAGTCCATTCCTTTCATTAAATTCATTCATTCCATTCATCCATATATTCATTCGGTATATGTTCATATTCTTTAATGATGAGGTCTTGTTCATAATTGTGGTATGTTCATTTATTCACTGTACTTGCTGAGTCTCGGACTCATTCTTGCTTTGTTTGTTTAGTTTAGGTGATACCTGATGATGGCTCTATCGGGAGGGAGTAGACACGCACTAATCATGCAATTCTCCATATTCAAGTTCAACAATATGATTTAGTTTCTATCTTTCAGTTGTTAAATTGATGAACTGTAATAAATAAATTTAAATGGTGAAGGAAGGATACCTTCTCCAGGTTATGGTTGATTTATTACTGCTTGTGAACTTTGATCACCTCTTTTGATGAGTTTTTTGGATTCAAATTCTTTTCGTGCCATGGTCCTGTTAATTATTGATTTGTTTATGTCAATAGATGATAAATTATTCAAATTCTTCCGCATTGTTATTGTATGTTAGATTATTTAGGTGACATCTTGGCTTTCAAATAGCCAGGGTGTTACAGGAAGTATGTATGGTACTTGGAGTGACCGCCCAAAAGCTTTGGGCCTTAATGATCCGGACAAGTCTTTCCACTGAACCCGATCGGCAACCACACTAACCTGTCCAGATCAAAATCAGTTGTCAAATAAACAAATTTAAGACTCAAAAGATCAGATCCAAGATCTAAACCAAAAGCATAATCATAATATGTTCAGTGTTTCCTATGATTGACGAGATAAGCCTGCCAACCGATCTAACGTATATAATGACTTGCAGGGCTAAGCATTTATATAAAGAATAAATACCATCACAGGATATCTAACTTAAGTTTAATTGTGTGACATTATTAAGGATAAACCACAAGCATTAGGACATAGCTAACTAGACTCACAAATTAACCATAGAGCAAAATATCATGCAAGCAATTATCATTGTATTTCAAAATACTAAATTAACCAAAACTAGGATCAAAATGATGCAAGAGGATGCTTGCCTTGTTTGGAAGTCCACTTGTTCACTCTCGGAGGCATATTATTCACTTCGCGTAATTCGGAATCTAGGGAGAACATGATAGCGAATAAACACCGATAAAGCCAAAAAAAATCCAAAATGCTCGAAAATACATGAGATTTACATATTAGTGAGGTTATGATTTTAGATGCATTTAGGTGAAAATTTTAGTTTAATTGGAGTTCATATGAATTTCTTATGGATTTTTGAAGTTAATTCCATTTCTAGAAATTAATTCTAATTCTGAAATTTTCTGTAACAATAATCCTTTTCTGAAATTAATTCTAATTATGAAATTTTCTTAACAGTAATGTGTTTTAACACCTATGCCATATGAATGTACATTAGTAAAGAAAACCAACAAAATTTGTATCACACAATGTGGTTTTAAAATGAATTAGTTATGAACTTGGTACTACTATTGTTAAGCCAATTGTCAGACAACAAAGTTGTTTTTAGTGAATCTTTAATTATCTAATTTAAAGATCTCATATTATTTACTATTTTCTCCTAACTATTTAGCTCACTACTTGATTGATTTTCAGATTGGGATGTTTCTCTGTCCATGCATTAAATTGTAGGAATTTTCTTAACATGGTTGTTTGTTATCTAAATCTTCTTACTAATACAATTACTCATTTGATAAACAAGTTTTGAGTGTTCTACAGGTAAACACAACACTTAAGCACTGAACTACCTTTTTCTGATCACACAACCTCCTAAAGAACAATCTTCAGAACTAAAGAGCTACTAGCCAAACTTCATTCTGATTTCAACTTTCAGATTAGTTATTCCAATTGAGTGACCTAGTTGGCATTCATAATACTGGATAGCATTAGATAGTTGGTTTTGCAAGTGGATTCCATTGAGTATTCAGATTTTCTTGCAACCACCTTCTCTTCTCTGTTTGTTTCTGAATACTCACATCCCTATGGGTTTTCAGTTTAGGTTACTACTGCTAGATAATTGTCTAACTAACTAATTGCATCAAGAAAGACTAGCTACTAGAATTAGTCATGTTATTAGCCTTTTGACAATTCTGATTTTTGTCAGGTAACTGTTCATACCTCTTTAACAAGTTTTTCAGAACTAAAGTGACATTGACTGAACTTCCTTTAAACTCAATTTCAAATTTACTAACTTACCAGAGTGACCTAATTAACCTACACAAAATTTACTAGCAAAAGAAAGTTGGTTTTGAAAAGAAAAGTTCCACTAACAAATCAATTTTCTTCGTACTCACCTTCTTCTCTAGTGTGGATCAGGTGAGGCTGCGTAGCAAATGATACACGTGCGGCTGACAGGTGGGCCAAGTGTGCGGGTGAGCGGGAGAGAGAAAGCAGGCGGGCTGCGCGCGGTATTAGGCCAGAAAAGAATAGGGTTGGGCTGAGGATTAGGGTTTCAACCCAAAGATATTTCTGAGATTTTAAATAGCTTTTATATTTTAGAAATACTAGAAAAATCCAAATAGCAAATTAAAAATAGCAATTGAACTCGTAAAAATTCCAGAAAAATCTGGAAAAATATTTCCAAGCACAAAGAACTCAAATAAAATAGTTTTGGAATTAATTGATGTTTAGATTAGTCACATTAATTGGTTTTGCCATTTGAAAGTCCATTTAAGCTTAATTAAATTCAAATAAAATTTGGTGAAATTTCTAAGGTACTAAACTACTCAAAAGATTTTTTAAACTCAGAAAATTGAGATGTTACAAACTTCCCCCCTCCTCAAAGGAATCTCGACCCCGAGATTCAGGCTAGCTAGAGAAAAGGCTAGGGACTCGACTTTTAGCTGTTCTTCACGTTCCCACTGTAACGTCCCAATTTTGGGTTTGTGTTTCAAATGTAAGAAAATCAGTAGAAATTAAAACTTTTTCTTACATCATGTATTTCCTGTTGTGCCAAACAATTCTTGTACAAGGGATTATGGAAATACAATGTCACAAGTCTATTTGATCCAAACTTTGACATTCCAAAAACAATCTTGTCAAATTTGTGATCATCCTCTGGAAATATTTTTTCCTAAGTTCTTGGGATGGTTTGAGCCCTCTCTGAAAAATTTCACAATTTTTAGAAATTGTTTGAATATTTTTAGAGGTGATCAAACTGTTTGACTATCATCAAACATTAAAACAGAGCCTTGCAGAATTTTTGGAGATTTATTTACAGTATAAAAACCTCTGAAAATTTTACACAAGGTTAATATCTGGGTTAGCAAGCTCCTGTAAAAATTTCATAATTTTTCGAGTTATTTTGCTACCCCAAATAAATCCTTCAAAGTCTCTGTTCTAATTTCGAAATCAAACCTGGTTTCACTGTGCCTTGGGTTCGAGTCAGACTCGGGCTCGAGCCAATTGACTCGGTCCAGTCAACTAACTGCACCGAGCCTCTCTTTAAAAACGCGCGTTGGATCTCAACCGTTAGATCTAAATCGCACGGCCCGCGCGCGTGTAACCTTTCGGACCTTCCGGTTGCTTAAATGAATGTCGACCGTTAGATCTCCATCCAACCGTCGAGATCCTCCAAAACCTTCGGACCCTCCGGTTGTTGGTTTGAATCAGAGCCGTTGGATTAAGATCCAACGCCCGCCGGTTCCTCCGTTGTAAACCGCGTTTGCGACGTGGGGCAATCTGAGCCGTTCATTTCTAATCCTAGGGCTCGTGACCTTTTCGTTGTGTTTAAAGCCCGGCGTGGCGCTATCTCGGCGTCAATTTGAATCGTGGGGCTCTGAACGCCCGAGCCTTTGCTGTGGTCATCTTCAACCTCTGGCCGTGCGAGCACGGTGTAGAACACGGGGTTGTCTTGTCGTGCTTCCTACGGCGCCCTAGTTGACATTATGGGTCGTGGGAGACACTTTCGCCATGCCATGCCCTATTGCACCATCTATTATCTTTTCCTTGTCTACGCGCACCTTGTGCTCGTGTTTTGCCGCCGAAAGATTTGTGGTGCAAACCATAATGCTTCAAGGCTTTATAAACACTCTCAATACTTCACAGTATTCCTTTAGACCACCATCAAGCTCCATTCACAATATTGGAGCTTAACACCTCAAGGATGGCAAGTTGCCATTGTTGACCGAAGAGCTCCATTGGTGTTCTTGGTGTTCCAGTGGTCCTCCTTCATGTTTCTTTGCCCTATCCTTATCTATTTACTTCCTTGAACATTTCCCTCACTTAATTTTGGATTTGATTCTCAGAATTGTCCAATTTGGGGTTTGTTCAAATTCGCCAAATTGGTCATCTTCTTCCTCAGCTCAGGTGAGTGCTTCATTTTCTAATTATTTGCTCATGTAGCTTCTGTGGACCTTAATGAAGCTATATTGGTGCTTTGGAATCACTCATTTGGCTCAGGGTGTCATTTTCAATCCTTCTTCTCCAAGTCCGTGAGCTTCATCTGCGTGATCAAGCATCTCCGCCATCTTTGAAGCTTCTCGTCGCTAAGGTAGCTTCTTATTAGTCATAGTGGCTCGCACCGCTTCCTAGGTTTGCAGCGGAGCTCATCGCGATTTTCATGTTTAGCGGTAGGGTTCCATTTTTGTTTTTCGCCAGCGGCGTCACAGTCCCTCACCATGCGCGAGAATGCCACCATTAGGTTCGTAGTGCTATTGCGGTTCCATTTAGTGCTTGGTTGACGCCACGGCCGTTGTCGCCGCGTTAGCCGTTGAAGTCGCCGGTATTTTGCCGGCGGAGCTCTGTTTTAGTCATATGTTTAGGACATATTAATTGCTTAATGATTACTAATCATTAGTTATTAATGATGTCTTAATCGTTGTTGTTGAGCCACTGACCAGTGGGCCCAACATTCTTAAATCACCAGCTGGCGCGATTCCGCGCCGTTCCGACATCATTAAGGCTTAATCATTGATTAATTAATGTGTCGGCATTTAATCATTGTCGGAAATCACCTGCGGCCGACTTGTGGGCCGGGGTTAAAATCAAATTCGAAAGTCATTAGTGTCTATTTAATGTTAATCATTAATGGCATTAATCTGTCTAACCGCCACTCTTAGTCGTTGACATGTGGGCCAGCATGCGCTGTGCGTGGGTTAAAACGTTGCGATCGTGACCCTAGGTCACTGACATGCGGTCCCACATGTCAGCATCTCTTTTTGAACTTCAATCCTTAGTCACCGTCGATCCCTTTATCAACGGCCCAGATCGTGAGTGCATTCGGACCCTCCGGATGACTTGATCATTCTCGGCCGTCGATCTTGCGATCAACGGCCGAGATCGTGTATCTGTCGGACCTTCCGCCGTTGGTGCGCTCGGACCGCCCATCTGCAGATCTGCGGTGGGATTGGTCCAAGCAACCGCACCGTCGGATGCATACACTTGTGTGCGCTGCTTGGATCGTGATCCAACGGTGGCTCCGACAGGTTTCAGCGCGTGCGCTATTTTCGCGCGTGAGCCGTAGGATTTTAGATCGAGGTGGATAAGTGTCCACGTCTTATTCTACTTTTGGAGTTTGTGCGTATTTGGTAAGTAGTTATTTAACATCTCGAAATGATATAAAACTTTATAAACTCATAACTAATTCATTTTAACCGCTTTTAGATAATTCCAAGCGTAATAAATTGTCCTATCACTTAAGTTTATTGTAAAAATGGTTTTAAGCATGTTCGATGTGAAAAATTGTATAACTAGAAATAACTTGATTTACATCATTTTGAATATTCGAAATAGATTTAACCTTGAAAATGCATATCTTTTTCGTATAAATCCAATTTGTGCAAAATCAATCTTGTTAAATTCATCTGTTAGTATACTTTCATATGGAATAGGATTTGAGCATGTTCACAATTCTGTAAAATGACTTGCATTAGATTTACAACTTAGAAAAATCATAAGTAAGTGTGTATAACTCCAAATTTAGTAAACTCAACTTTGCTGTTATTAGGGTGTTATAATCTACCTGCTATAAAAATTTCAGACCTTAGATCATTCTGGAAAATTTCGCCATGAACAGTGCTAATTATTAATTAGATTGATTTTAAGGCTGAGAAAGAGCATTTTGTCCATATCTTTTGCATGTTTAGTCCAAATTGCATGATTCTTGTTCCTATCTCTGCCTAAAATCATTCCCTAGCTGTTGTGTAGGTTTCATTAGATTTGGATGTGATTTGCTGTTGGAGTTTATTTGGTGTTCTTCGTTCTTATTTGCTTATCGCCTTTTCGCGTTAGGTTCCGAAGATAATTTTATTGCTGATATTGAGCCACAGAACCATCGATCTGCACTTGACCAGTAAGCGGATGTAATATTCATTTGATCATATTGTCCCTACTATTTTCAAATTCTATTATGTTGTTTGCAAATTCTATGTATGCATTGCTATGTTGTTTTAAACTATTGTCGATAGCTGGCCTACTAGATGCATTATCAGTAAGAAATGTTTATTCCTCTACTACTGAAGCCTAGGTTACTCGCTGTGATTTTGGGTTCGCTGGATGGACCCTTGTCACTTAGTAGGTTACGTGTCTTTTATACTTAGCCATGCTTAGCTATCGGTAGAAATGGGCGGTTATCGACTCGTCGATAACCTTGATCACACAAACTGTATAATATGTATATTTCAGCCTTGTGCTTGGTCTAAATTGCCAAACTAAAACTGAAAATGAAAACAATTTAGACTTGGGCACAATGGTAGGGTGGTGTGATCTTTTGGGTGTGAATGGAATGGTGCCCGGGTCAATTAAGGACCGAACTACTTGTGAGTATCTGTTATCCGAGCATTACAGTGCGTGCTAACCACACTAGAGGGATATGGGACCTCTCTTAGCTGAGTACTTTGGGCTGTGTTAATTAATGAGCCGCGTGGTGGGTTGCATATTTGATTATGTGCAACATGGACACGTTTGTAGGGAGAGGAACACCCGCCGAGGCCGGTGTGTCCTGCTCCACGTATGGGTCCTTGTGATCCATATTTCGTCGACAGATCACCAAGGATTAACCCCCATACGTGCGTCTCTTGATTAGCATATTCCATTGGAAAGGGTTCGTAGGACTTAGCCGCACCGACATACCAAAGGAAGTGTGCTTAATAGCTTGGCAAAAGGCGATGTCCAAGTGTGGGTACATTGGTACACCCCGCAGGATTAAAACTATTGAATAGCCTCGTCTAGGTTATGGACACGCTTGGATAAGCTTTTCAAGAGTTAGACTGCAACCTTTTAAAATTAAAACTTGATAGGTGGTATGAATCGGGATTCATGCTATGTTGTGGTGGCTTTTGGGAAAGTCACTTCGTGTGGATACTTGTTACTTATGTTTACTCATTGTTATTTAAATGCTTAAAACAGATTTTACAAACTATTGTTCAATCTATTACAATATTGCAAACGAAACTTGCTTTATGCGTCCAAAGAACCATATAACCACATTCCTTTGAATACACTTTCATGTAGCTATGTATAGGCTTGTTACTCGTAAGTCTTGCAGTACATTTTTGTACTCACCGCATTGCTTGTGTTGTGCGAGAGGATGATAATGAGTCCGATGGACCTCACTTTGTGAGTTGTCTTGTGGCGATTTAAGGGGCGATTAGCTTGCGGCTGGCCGGTTGCCCTGTGGTGTTATGTGGCTAGCCGGTCGTCTTTTGGTTAAGCCATCTTATGGCAACTTTTGCTTCCTCTGTTACTTATTTGGTACTTATGTCATTTGGCCGGTCGGCTGTGTTGTAATAACTTATATTATATTTGTCTTTTGGTAGACTTGTTATATTCTGTTGTATGGAATTGATGCATGCTTTGATATGATGTATGTGTGCTGCTTGTTCTGGGAGGCACATATTCATCGAGACGCGGATTATTCTATTTGTGATACTAGAACTAGTGGAAGGTTAAGTATTACAAATTTAATAAACCGGGGTCTCACACCCACGTTGCTTCACTTTCTGAGCGATTACTCCACTGAACTTTTCAAAAATGAATAGTCTTACTTCTGGTCAGACGCTCTGCCACATCCAAAATTTTGACTAGCTGTTCTTTGTAAGCAAGATCCTCTTTCAACTCAATTGAATCAAAAGGAGTTTATTTTGTTGGCACACAAAAGCACTTCCTTAATTGCAAGATATGAAAGACATCATGCACTCCTGCTAACGACTTAGGTAATTCAAGTTGGTAAGCAACCTCTCCTCGACGATTCACAATCCTGAAAGGACCAACATACCTAGGGGCAAGCTTCCCTTTGGCATGGACTCTTCTGACACCTTTAAGTAGAGTAACTCGAAGATAAACAAAATCCTTTGGTTCAAAGCTGAGATAACGACGACGATTATCAGCATAACTCTTCTGTCTAGACTGAGCTATCTTCAATCTTTCTCTGATCATATACACTTGGTCTTCTTCTTCCTGAATAATATCTGGTCCAAATATCAAACGTTCAGTTGTTTATATGCAATTTAGAGGGTTTTGCATGCACTAGATCTGGAACTTGGGCCGGGCTTTTTCGGGTTGGCACGAGGCTCGGCTGGCACAGCCCAATCCAGACATGGTACGGCACGCCACGAAGTGGGCCGGGCCAGCATGGCACGAATGGCTGGGTCGTGCCGGGTCTGAGGACAAGGCACGACGAGCGGCATGGTACGGCACGAGGAGTTGGGCCATGCTCAAGCCGGCCCGGCACTACAGCGGCACCCCGTGCCAAGCCCCTGTCTGCGACACAACCCCCACCCGCGACGCACCACGTGCGTGTGAGGACCCCAGTTTATTTGGTTTGTAATGCTTACCCAATCATGTGGCCCTAGCATCACAAATCAAATAAACTAAGCTCGAGACATGTATACTTCCTAACTGCAGATACACACCTCTACACAAAATTATGCATCAAATCCATACATTACGATAAATACAAGTCTAACAATAAGACAACAAATAAATAAATAAACAATGAAGGTAAATGCCATAAGATGGCTAAGACAAAACCAACCAGGTTAGCCACATAACCACAGGCAACCGACCGGCCGCCAAGCTAGTCGTCAAACCATCGCACATCTCACAAAAGGGAAGCCCTTGGGGCTCACCTTCTTCCTCTGCAACAAAAATATTAAGCAAAGTATCCGAGTACAAAAATTGTTTTTGTACTCGCAAGACTGACGTAAGGGTATGAACTATAATTTAACTACATGCAAGCTTTATTTAAGTGGAGGGGGCTCGACTTACTTTTAGCGAAAGCAAGTTTTCTTTGCAATAATGTAATAGTTTGAAGGCGGTTTAACAATTCAAATTTTATTTGCGAAATAATGATACAAGATGAGTAGTGACAAAGACATCCGGAGATGACCAACCCATTGGCCATCACAACAATAGTATGAACACCGTTCATACCAACCATGTCAAGTTTTAATTAAAAGGTTGTAGTCTAACTCTTGGAAGACCTTGCCAAGCGTGTCCATAACCTAGGCGAGGCTATTCGAATAGTTTTAACCTGCAGGTGTACCAATGTACCCACACTTTAGACCGCCTTTCCACGACCACGGTTAGCATACTTCCTTTGGTATGCGAGCACGGCTAAGTCTAACATGACGCTTTCCAATATTGTGTATCAACTACGAGTCGCTCGTATGGATAGAAATCCATACGCTTACATGGTAAAGCCGAAAAGACAACAAATCCCATCACGGGTGAAGCTTTTGGACAACTACCATGCTCCCAACACCATCCTCCCGCGACCTCCTGCGACCGAGCCAATACACGCCAAAGTACTAAGTCAAGAGAGGTCCCATATACTCTAGTGTGGTTAGCACGCAAGAATGCTTGGTTTAGTGTAACAAGATGTTCGGTCCTTGTTGACTCGGGCACCATTCGATCACACCCAAAAACACACCATCTTACCATTGTGCCCAAGTCGAAATCATTTTATTTTCAGTTTTTAGTTTTCACAATTAAACATAGCAAAAATGCTGAAATATAAAGTTATAATAATTTTAGTGTGATCAAGGTTACCGACTAAGTCGATAACCGCCCAATTCTACCTGTATCTAAGCATGGCTAAGCATCATATCGTAAATACAAATAAAAGGCACTAAATCATTCACCGGCTCTAATTCACCAAAGAGAATAATATTCCTAAGGTAGTGGCGGGTGAACAATTTTCAGAGCAACAATGCAATGGGATTAACTACCTCTAATCGACAAAATTAATCATTGACACAAAAGCATGCATACGCATTTAGTAAAACAAAATATTAGATTTTAAAAGTAATAGGATTGAGTGGATATGATCAAACTGTTTGCCTTTGCTTTGTTTGAGATATTCGACTTGCTGCAGAGGATCACTCTCGATACTGACGTCATCTAACGATAAAAACTGCCAAAGCGAAAACAGCGAATAAACACAGAATGCCAAAAGGTATCCAAAAATCAATAACACAGAAGATAGATTATGATTCTAGATAAATTTAAAGACACAAAATTATAGAACTTGGAGATGATTTGAATTGGTTAAGTAATTGAGGAGTTTACCAAATTTCAAGTTGTAAACAATTTATTTTGGATTTAACTAAAGGCAATAATCTTAATACTTTATGCTAAGACCACACCAAAGATTGCTAATCTTAATGTTTTACCACTAGGTACTATATAACATCTTGACCTAGTGCTACTGTTGGTTAAGTGCTCAAAGTCTAAAAGAACACAAGAATACTAACTACTAGACTTAGCAAAAATTAGTCTACTGCCTTATTACAAGCTTTAGACTATCATCCATGCTTAACATCTCCATATTTGGTTTCAAAAAGATTGTCCTGAAAGCTTAAGTGTTCAATTGGTTAACTGAAACCCAACATTCCTAATTACTATCTTGAGTAACAACTGCTGTGAAACATCAAGGTTGTTCTCCTGCTTTAAAAATGAAACCCACACATGATTTTCTGATTTGGGGCACTCCTACTAGTTACGAACATTCACTACTCTAAAGATTCTTATTAGATTTGGATGCTTCTTGTTAGATGATTGTCATCAGACTAAATGAACCAAGACAACCTCTAACTACAAAAGTGAGATCTGCTATAACCTTCCAACAATACTTATACTTTCAGCTTACTGACATTGCTAACAATTTTCAGTTTACAGTTTAAGTAACCTACAGGAATTAAGGTGCTAATCAAACCATTTTCTTACTGGAAAATCATTTAATCAAATGCCAATTAGTTTTGAGTAGTCCATTAGCTATTCAAAAGACACAAATGCATTTCACCTTGCATAAGACCTACATACCATCGACAACACAGATTGCCAAAAACACTCTCCTGATATCAGTTCTTTGACAAAACAGTGAAATTGGTTTTCAGAGTTTAAACTCATTTCAACACTCAACTTTCAATTTGTTAACCCATTAAGAGTGGTCTAAATACCTTCACAAAACTGATTAGCAGCAAATGTTTTGGCTTAAGGGAGTGGGCTCCACTGTCATAGAGAGTGAAAGAGAGAGCAGAGAGACAGACAGGGGAGGGCTCTGGCCGAATTGGGGGCTGTGGTGGTCGCCGGCGGTGGAGCCGCGGCGAGGTGGTGGCGAGGGCCAAAATGGGTTGCCGGGGTGTCAAGGAAGCCATGGGTGGTCGCGGGGTGGCCGGAGAGGCAGTGCGGCGGCGGCGGCGGTGAGCGGCGGCCGGTCGTGGGGGTGAAATGTGGCCGCAGAGCTCGGGTGGAATTGAGATCAAAATGGAGGGAGCATGAGCACTAGTGGGGTACCTGGAACGGTCCTGGGTGGTCGGTGAAGACGGGGAGCGGCCAGAGTAGCCCGGCGACGGTGACGATGGTCGGCGCGGGGTGGTTCTCAACGGCGACACAGGGAGGAACGAGAGCAAGTGAGTGGTCGGGGAAGGTTTAGGGGTATATAAGGATGCTCACAAAGGGAGGAATCGAGCTCGTGCTCGCTGTAGAAGAGGCGGTGGCGGAGGAAGCGGTTTCGGCCGGAGCCGGAGAAGAAACCGTGCGCGCAATGCTCCGGTGGTGCTATCTTCAAATTGACCGAGGGGTTCAGCACCTGGTGATGTGGAACACGCCATGACGCGGTTTAGGGTGACCGAGTTCATTGGTGTGGCGGAGGGTTAGGAGGTGGCGCGATCGGCGAAAATGGCATTCGGGACTTCGTTCGATTTGGAGCTCGGAGAGATGAAAATGGAGGAGTAGCAGGGGAGTGAAGGAAAGGAGGAGAGGCAGCCATTGCTTGACTTATATAGGGATGAGGCGTTGCATTCGCGAGAAACCCGAGAACGGTGGCGGCAAGCTCGGTGCGCGCGGCAAGGCATGGACGTGGCGATGCGAAGGGGCGATGGTGACGCGGGCGGTGAAGGACTTGACCGGTGTTAATGCGCGCGGGAGATGCGGTCGAGCCGAGAACCCGGTGCAGCTCGGCGCATGCGCCGCGCGCGCGTGTACCGTGCGCCGCGAACGGCTTGGTGCGGTGGAGAAGAAGCACTGACCCGTGGGGCGTCGGTCAGTGGAGGAGGGGGTTGCGCTGAGCCGGTCCGGCTGCAACAAGGCTCGGCCGGGGAAAACAGGTGCAGTGGAAACCGGCTCGGCCCATGGAGCGATAGCCACGACGGTTGGGGCCCACCCGGCAGTGAGGTAAGTTAGGATTTAGGATTTCATGTTGACCGAAAAAATGTACAAGTTTGACTAGCCGATTGAGGTAGAAATAAAATTCTAAAAATCCTGAAAATTTTTGTGGACACTCTGAGATTCACAAGGGACTTAGGAAAAATAATTTCAAACACTTTCTATATTAAAATTTGTTAGAATTAAATCATATTTAAATCTGCATTTGGGATTTGTTTTGAATTTTGGGGAAGGCAAAATGACTTCTAAAAATTTGGTAAAAATAATTACAATTTAATATAATTAATCTAGTATTTGAATAAATTATTTTTAGAAATTTTTGTTCTTACAATTTTCGGGAATTCAAAAGAATCGAAATGATCAAGTTTGAAAATTGAATTTTCAACACAACATTAAATACAAATAGCAAGAATTTGAAATTGTGCACAAATTTTTTTGGAACACCAGGAGCATGATCAAGAGACACAACCAAAAGTTTTCAAATTTTAATACTTTTATATACATAAAATACAAACTCTAATTTGGGGTCATATACGGTCTTGCAACCCCGCCCACACGCCCGCCGCACCTGCAAGCCCATGACACCACACCGCGCTCGCCCTCACACTCTGTGCTCACTTGGCTGTCTTTGTGTTGCCACCTTGGCCGCGACGCCAGCCCTACCCAAGCCTCTACATCGTCGCCCTCGCTCGTGCACAAGGTGGAGCGGTGGAGCAAGGCCAGCAGTGGGGAAGGTGGAGGGGACGGTGGGGGAGGTGGAGCCGAGTCCTCGAGCTCGAGTGCGGCGATGGGGGAGAGGGGAGGCACTGGGGGAGATGGGGTCTGGGGGAGGCCGAGGGTGGTGCCGGCGGAGCTCAGGGACTGCGATGGGGGAGAGGGGGTCTAGGGGGAGGCTGGGGCGGTGGGGGAGATGCCGAGGGCAGAGCGTGGGGGATGGGGTGGGGGAGAATGAGAGATGGGGAGGTTGGAATCAGAGGAGATAGCTAATATTGTGGCATCGCAAACAGTGATGAATACTAATAAATGACCATTTTAAGAGTTTTTATCCACGTACGAAGCATATATTTTTAAAGTTTAGTTGAAAAGTAGTCTAAGTCATATGTCCTAGCATTTAGCTATTGTTGTTCAACTTATATGTACTTTTTACCGTCTTTCATACATTAAAAAAGAAGAGTGTGACAAACATAGGAGCATGCACCATTTATCACGTGTTGTACATGTCTTACCTTTCCCCCTAAGATTATGAGGCCATAGAACACATCTAAGGAGTTGCATGCCTTGCTATTTCACGTTTATTGTTCAACTCACATGTACTTCTTTTCATTAAAAAGAAGAATGCGACAAACAAAAGAGCATATACCACCTACCTAGTGGTATACATGCCTCACCTTTTTAGCCACAAAGACTCATAGTGGCCGAAAAACACCCTCACAAGTATGCACCATCTACCATGTACGGTACACCCTTCATCTTTTTCATCATAAGATCCATAGGAACTACAGACGTCTCAGCATAACCACATGAACATGATATCATCCTGTCTACCCTAAATGTGAGACGACAAAATTACCTACAAAGTTATACGCGGAAGGTCATCAAAGAGACTTTCATTGTACCCAATACATGTCTTCTTAGCCACTTTTTTCAACTAAATTTTGTGTACCATACACGTGTTAGAATCCGTGCAAATACCACAACTCCAATGTATCTCCCTCTGATCAAGCATTCAAGTCGTGCAAGGGGTGATGGTCCCACTTTTTAACCGGATTCATCTCCTAGTTTCCCCTCTCTAGTGCTTTTTGGATCGACGACGACGCCCAGAGTTGGGATGGAGAATATGCCATGGAGTTGGGGATGGGGGTGCTACACTGTAGTGCTATCGGAAGGGGGGAATGAATGGGATTGGATTGAACTATTGGAGTGTTGGAGACTTAAGTACAGAGTACACAACACACCTTGTCTCACATGAGCCTTGAGAGTTGAGCCCTTAACCGCTCGGCATTAATGCCTCTGCTTGACTACCTCTCTATGTCAGTTGGACTAACGAGGCAGGCATGAGAGGAATGGAGATGGCGGTCGTCACCGCCGCCGCCGTCTATAGTTACTTAGGTTGGGCTTGGGCTGGCACGGCATGACCCCGGCATGATGGGCTTTAGCCCATGCCTGGGCCTAGCCGGAGGCGAGGTGGGCCAGCAAGGCACAGCATTGCCGGGTGACTGGGCTGAGCCGGCACGGCACGACGTGGCCTGAAGCACGGCGGGCCTGGGCCGTGCCGGCACGGCATGGCCCAATGCCTAGCTCTAGCGTGCACGACCATACAAAGCTTCAAATGGTGACATTTGTAGACTCACTTAATAACTATTATTGTACGAGAATTCTGCATGAGGCAAACTCTTGTCCTAACTAGTAGCATGAGCTAGAGCACAAGCTCTCAACATATCCTCCAATATTTGATTTACTCTTTCAGTCTGCCCATCCATCTGAGGGTGATAAGCAGTACTAAAGTTTAGATGAGTCCCCAAAGCTTCATGCAAACTTTGCCAAAAACGAGAGGTGAACTGAGATCCTCGATTTGACACTATTGTCTTAGGCACACCATACAAACTGATAATTCTTGCATATACAATTCTGCAAGGTGATCTGAGTAAGTGGCTTGACTGACAAGAAATGAGCAACTTTAGTCAAACGATCTACTATTACGCAAATGGAATCGTAACCCAATTAAATCCTGGGTAAACCGGTGATAAAATCCATTCTGATCTCTTCCCATTTCCACTCTGGGATCTTCAGGGGTTGTAGCAGACCTGTTGATCTCTGATGTTCTGCTTTTACTTTCTGACATACGTCACATAGGGCAACAAACTCTGCGACTTCTCACTTTAGATGTGGCCACCAAAATTTATTCTTAACATCCTGATACATCTTGTTGCTTCCGGGGTGAATATAATACTTTAAATCACGAGCCTCCTTTAAAATTAGCTGTCTCAAACCATCAACATCTGGCACACAGATATGTCCATTGATCCAAAGCGTAATCTGATCATCCTTGGTGAAATCCTTGAGTTTCCCTTCTTCCATATTGAGCTTAATATCTTTGATTCTAGGGTCATTCGGTTGGGCAGCACGAATCTATTTTTCTAAAGTAGACTTTACTTCCAAATTGGCCACAAATCCTTCGGCTACAACTTCCAATTTTAGCTTTTGAAATTCCTCATGAAGTTCTGAGCAATTCTCTTTTAATTCTAAATCATTACAATAGCTCTTATGGCTTAAAGTATCTGCAACAACATTGGCTTTACCGGAATGGTAGTGGATTCCAAGATTATAATCCTTTATTAACTATAACCATCTTCTCAGCCTCATGTTCAGGTCAAACTGAGTGAAAATGTACTTCAAACTCTTATGATCTGTGTATATCTCACAGCGATTACCAATGAAATAATGACGCTAAATTTTCAAGGCATGCACAACGACAGCTAATTTCAAATCATGGGTAGGATAATTCTCTTGATGAGGTCTCAATTGTCTCATTGCATAGGCAACAACTCTTCCTTCTTGAATCAGAACATAACCTAATCCTTGACGCGACACATCACAATAGAATTGAAATCCCTCCAAATATCTAATAGAACTATCACTGGGGCTGATGTCAAACATTTCTTCAACTCCTGAAAACTTTCCTCAAGCTGGAACCCAAGCAAACTTTTTCTCTTTCTTCAACAATTGCGTAAGAGGCTTAGCAATCGTCGAAAATCCTTCAATGAAACAACGATAATATTCTGCCATGCCTAAGAAAATGTGAATTTGAGTAACTGTCTTGGGTGGCTCCCAATGTAACACTGCTTTAACCTTTCTGGGGTCAACTGCTACTCCTTTAGCTATCATCACATGACCAAGGAAATCAACTTCTTGTTTCTCAATATCACACTTACTGGACTTGGCATACAATTGATGCTCTCTTAGTTTCTCTAGTATTGTTCTCAAGTGCTTGGCATGTTCTTCTTCTGTCTTGGAATAGACCAAAATATCATCAATGAACACTATCATAAACTTGTCCAAATATTCCATGATTACCTTATTCATTATGTTCATAAAATATGCATGGGCATTGGTTAGACCAAAAGACATGACTAGGAAGGAATTCATAATGTCCATACCGCGTAGAAAAAGCAGTCTTCGGTATATCCTTCGGACAAATTTTCAACTGATGATAATCTGATCGTAGATCGATCTTGGAGAATACTCCAGCTCCTTTCATCTGATCAAACAAATCATCGATTCAGGGAAGTGGACACTTATTCTTGAAGGTAACCTCATTAAGGGCACGATAATTGATACGCATTCTCATGCTTCCATCTTTCTTTTTGACAAACAAGACTGGCGCTTGCCGAGGCGATGAACTATGTCTCATGAAACTTTTGTCAAGTAGTTCTCCAATCTGTTTTTCATTTCCACTAACTCGACAGCTGGCATCTGATAGGGTCTCTTAGAAATTGGTGCTGTTCCCGACATTAAATCAATAACGAACTCAATATCACGATCTGGTGGTATTCCCGGCAAATCTTCTAGAAAAACATCTGGATAATCTCTAACAACATGTACATCCTCCAAAGATACGGTCTTCAGACTATTGATTACTAGATGTCCATCACGCACTATAGTGGCGAAAAACTCCACCTTCTTTCCGTCGATACCTTCGATTGTTACGACTCTTGGCTACAATCCAACACAGCTTTGTGCTTTGATAACCAGTCCATACAAAGTATAACATCTAAAGTAGGGGTGTCTAAGACAATAAGGTTGACTAGAAACTTAACTCCAGCAATGAGTAACTTAGCTCCTAAACATCCCACTCTAAAGCTTAACTCTGCTCCAAGCAATTGGACTAACAAGGTATGCTTAAGATGCATGACTTCCAAATTATTCTTGTTCGTAAAAACTCGAGAAACAAACGAAAGCGAAGCTCCAGAATCAAACAAAACTGATGCAGATGAGTTAACCAGAAACTTACCTAGTACGACGTCGGGTGCTTCCTAGGCTCCTTCCAGAGTGACATGGTTGACACATCCTCTAACTACGGACTGCGGCGCTCCTCCGGCTTGATCGACAACTTGAGGTGCTCCTCGGTTGTTGACTGGTGCTGGCGTCTTGGTCGATGTAGCTCCAAGGTTGAAACGAACAGGAGTCATAGTTCCCTTCTGAGGGCAGTTGTTAGCAAAGTGTCCTGGCTCTATGCATTTGTAGCAAAATCTAGCTCTACTCTGTTGGTTGCCTCCTGGATTGGGGTTGATTGAAGCAGAATTACGAAAATTTTGGGTAGCTGGACGAGGTGCTGAAACTGGTGCAGGTGTCCTAAACAAATTCTGCGACTGAAGAATCTAGACCCACTATTATGTGTTAATAGAGTATTTTGATAATTAATGACAATCGTCATGTGGACTAATATTTCCATAAGTTTGTAAATAGGTTAAGCCACGTGATGATCAAGAAAATTGATAGCCCAATGTGTTGAAGGTCATCAAATCAAAAGAGTGGCATCATGTGTTGATGCTCATGTCAGAAACTCAATCTTGGAGAAAAGGTGTGGATCATCATCCTAAAGCTCCAAGTAAATATGCAAGGCAAAGGTATGACTAGTATAGGATAAGGATGTGTTCCTAGTTCTTTTACCGGTCTCAGTGTTTGGTGTAAAGACCGGATTGCTATTATAGGTTGTCGTACTATTAAAAGGGGTCTTGACTAGTAGCTTGAGTGTGTCATGTGTTGATAGCTCATTTTGCTTGCTCTACCTCTTGTTAGTATGTTGCCGATATTTGCAAATGTGTTTTGCAAATAGTTGAGACTCATGCATAGTCCTTGTAGCATGTGACTTAGTTTGCGAATGTGTTTTGCAAATGGTTTAAGTCCATGTACCATATTCCATGTGGGGTGATTCTAAAAGTCGATAAATGTGTTTTGCAACTTGTTAAGAATCTCGCCTTCATCCCTTGTTTGCATCATGTATCAATTCGCAAATGTGTTTTGCAAATTGAGTTGAAGCGAAGTGCATAATCTCTTTTTCTCAGCTTTGGCGGTGTGACCGCAACCCTTGGGCAGTTTGACCGGCCCATCTTGAGTTTGACCAATCCAAGTGGTGGTCTTTGTGAACTGGCGGTTGGACCACCAGTAGTGACCGGTCTGACCGGTGGGACCCTGGTCTGACCGCCATGTGTTGGCCGGTTTGACCGGATCCACGGTCAGCCTCCCCGGCCAGCTTTTTCCAGAGGAGGTGTTTTCTTGTTTTTGGTTGGCTCCTCTATGGAGCAATCTGACCGCCCCCTTGGTGGTCTGACCGGCCCTTGTGAGGGTAGTCAGCCCCGTTGTGTGTCCAACGGCTAGTTTTATAGTTGTTGGAGCTAGGGTGGTCCGACCGGCCATTTGTTGGCAGTCAGACCGGTTTTCCCTGGTTTTCTGGAGTTTCTCCTCCAACGGCTAGTTTTCCTTGTGTGGGTATAAATACCCCTTGTGACCGGTTGTGAGGAGGTGGCTAGTGTCATTTTTATTCCTTTGAGCAAAGAGAAAGTCATCTCCTCTCTTTTGTAGATGTGTTGCACTTAGTGAGCTTAGAGAGCAAAATCCTTGTGCATCTGTTGCATAACGTGGTGGATTGTGTATCCATTGAGCTTAGATACTTGATTCATTTAAGTGATTGTCTTCGACTTATTACTCTTGGTGTTTGATGACACCTAGACGGCGTGGATGCGTCGTGGTCCGGTGATCTTCTCAAGAAGCTTGTGAGAAGGCCTGGCCAAGTTGTGAGCTGGTCCAATTCGTTTGGGCTTACCTCAGAGGTATTGGCTTAATTCATGGAGTCGGTCCAATTTGTTTGGGCTTAACTCAACGTGGATTAGGGGAGACCAGCAAGTCTCTAAATACCATGGTAAAACATCCTTGTGTCATTATAGTTTGTTCTCTTATGTTTTACTTTGTGTAATTTACATTCCTAGAATTAACTTGCTTACATGTCTTTGTATGTTTGCTATCATTGTCAATAGTCTTAGCTTGTTGGTGCACATAATCAAAACTAGTTTATTTATGTTTTAATTGAGCAAAACCAAATTGATTTACTTTACCACATAAAACTCGATTTTAACCAAAAGAATTTTAAAAACCGCCTATTCACTCCCCTCTAGTCAACCTTCTCGATCTTACAGCTGTGGAAAGCAAGTAAATTGCTGAGGAATTGTCTTTGCTTTCTGTTGAGACTGATGACTTCCTTGCTGAGTCATTCTAAGCTTGTTGTTGTCATCCAACTTCTTGCGTTTGTCCTCAAGGATTGACGCCTTATTGAGCAACTCTTGAAAATCTGGGGAAGTATGAGCAATCTAACTAACTTGCAATCCGGTGTCCAATTCCTTCATAAAATGACTCTGACACACCTTGTCAATAGCGACATCTTCTGCAGCATAGCATGCAAACTGAGAGAACTTGTTGAGGTAACCAGACACTCTCATACCTCCTTGCTTAAGAGCATGAAACTCATCCTTTTTCAGGTCTATGATTCCTTCTGACATGTGATACTAGCGAAAAACTGCAGAGAACTCTTCCCAAGTCATGTTCTGTGGTGTCTCATGTGCAGCACAGAAATTCTCCCACAATTCAGCAGCAATTCCTTCCATCTAATGGGTAGCATTGAGAACCTTCTCGTGATCGTTGCACTGAGTGATCAACAACTTCCTCTCAATCATACGAAGCCAATCATCAGCTTCCTCTAGCGAAACACTTCTAGAAAAAGTCGACGGGCGAGTCCTCATGAACTCTACTAGCTTAGACGGTCCATGATGACCATGAGCAGCCGGTGCCATGTTGTTGCTGTTGGCTTGGTTGTTGTTCATGTTCTGCATCTGATTCCTCATTGTATACATCATCTGAGTCTGGGCGGCCATGAATGCTCTAAAGTTTTGCAGATCTATCGACGGTGCTTGGTGTGGAACTGCTCCCGCAAGTGGCTGTTCATTTCCTTCTGCTCCATTGGTTCCTAATCCACTGGCGGCGTTGCGAGTCTGAACCATCTGGTGAAAGCTCGAAGGATTAGATAAGGTAGCAAGCACAAGATAAGTTAAGAACTAAGCAAGGGGTAGGTTAAACCAAACAAATACAGCACAAAGAACTCAACTGAAATAACTATATATTAATAAGGATCTTAGCATAGCTGCAACAAATGCTTAAGAGTTTTTGCAGCTCATACTACACACAAGAAAACAAGAGCGAATCTAAAATGCAAACTACCATCTAAAGGACGACACTTATAATCTTCATCGGACTCCAATCTGGCCGGTTCGGTAGAAACTCATGGCATCCAATGCGGGCCGACCACCATTCTCCCACCTCCTCATTTTCAACAAAATTCTCGGCAAGTCTTCTATTAGAGTCTTCCTCCAAATCAACACATTATGTGCTCCCATCATCATCCACCGCCTACACTTCCCCGCTCCCACTGGCACCAGCATCATCAATGTTTGACGGCACACTTTGTACGAATTGCACATACACCATCGGTCTCCTGTATATCGTAGCCTCAGGATTCGTAGCAATATGCATGTACTAGCCCCATGAAACGCTACCCTTTAACTTGTGTAGCTCCCATATGCCATGCCCTCGTCTATTCACGCAGGTTACCGCCATGATGGTACACCTCTTCCTTGATGTCTCTGTGTCGAACTCTCTTCGGATGTAGCTGCTCAGCTTGTAAATACTCATCTCAGTCAGGCCCTCCTCCCATACCACTTTAAACTGGCATCTTGGTATGTCCAACCAACCCGGTCCACCCCGTACGAGACCGTCGCTGAAAAACACAAGCAAGTCTTGAATGTTAAACATTACCTACTACCACAATAACCCAATACACTTAATATCCTTGTTTCGAGCAATTCATCGTTTTTGTACTACCTACGAATTAAACTAGCTACTCAAGAATTCACATATTTTTCCTACATAGCCATGAATTGTGTTAAACACATTAGCAAAATTTACCAGAATTTTTTTAGACGTACTACACCATTTTTTTTACACAATATGTACTAAATACTTTATGTGTAGACAACCACCCGAATAGTTTGCACTACTTAATCTACATTTACCCCAAGTGCCAAAGCAACTAAATTTTGATAATCCTGGCCTAATTATTCTACCTAATCAGTGCATAATTATCATAATAGTAAATTAATGATGACTATCTTCCTAATCACGCATGTTAAAAAAAATGCCATAACCATCAACAACAATGTTTAAATATTGTTCCTACATAGCCAGCAATTGTGCTAAACACATTCGCAATATTTTACTAGAATTTTTTCAAACACACTGCACCATTATTTGTACACAATATATACTAAACATTTTATTTATAGACAACCACCTGAATAGTTTGCACCAATTCTACATTTTCCTACATCGCCAAAGCAACTAAACCTTGATAATCCTGACCTAATTACCTTACCTAATAAGTGCATAATTAGCATACTAGTAAATTAATGTGGGCTATCTTCCTAATCACGCGAGTCAAAAAATGCCATAAGCACCAACGACTGTGTTTAAATATTGTTCCTACATAGCTAACGATCGTGCTAAACACATTCGCAACATGTACTTTTTTTTCAGATGCACTACACCATTATTTGTGCACAATATGTGCTAAACATTTTATTTGTACAAAATCACCTAAACAATTTGCACTGTTTTATCTACATTTTCCTACATCGCTAAAGCAACTACACTTTGCTAATCCTTATCTAATTATGTTACCTAATCAGTGGCTAATTAACAAATGACTAATTTAATGACAACTATATTCCTAACATTGTCAAAAAGTTAATCAAACACTACTTACACAATTAATATAAACCATGCATGCGAGAAAAAAAAATACCTCTTCTCAAAGATCTTCACTTGATCTAGGACTCTATGTACTAATACAACTGCTTAACACTGCTATAGAATCTCCCAAATTGACAGCGACAGGGGGACAACGTGACGCGACGACAAGACAGGCGACTGAACTGAGCGTGTGGCACGTGCGGGCAACCCGAGTCCAGAGCTCTCGGTGAGCGACAGGTGGGCTGCAGGTCTCTGGACACATGACAGGGCCTGAGGTGGTTCCGGTGTGTAGCACGTGTCCTGAAGTGTTCCGGGTGAGCGACAGGAACATGCAGTGGTCGGGAGCACTACAGGTGACACATGCCGTCTTCCTAATCATTCACGGTGCCATTTTTATCAATTTGGTGGGCAAAAGGCTAAATTTGCTATTTCCTCGTCAAAACAGGCTAAAAGAGCCAAAAACTCTCCGGCAAAAGCCTTACAAAACAAGGCTCGGTAAGCTATAGAAAGGGACTATGAATGTACAACTGAAGAAAACAAGAACATCTTAGGAAAAATGTAGTCTTCTCAAGAACTAGAGAAGGTCCTTATCCTTGCCTCGCGATTTTTTTTGCACGAGACATGTCATCAATGCCAAAGCTTCTGAAACTCAATCACCATGTGATCTAAACCTTAATCAGTCTCGATGAACGCAATCACCATGTGATCTAAACCTTAATCAGTCTCGATGAACGCAGTAATCCAACAATCTGGCTGTCGCTAAAAAAATGAAATTAGGAGTTTGGATGCTTCACTAAGACACGTAGATGTAACTGAAATTAAAAAGATATGTGTTGCAATACAAAGACGACACCCATGATTAAATATAATTTATGGCAACACAAACCATTGAGCTGCTATAGATGATTTATTAAAACCCTAAAATTCGGTGACTTTATGGGGTCGCAATGGCTTTATTCACGATATTCCTATCTCCCATAGCAATACTGCCTGAAACAGAGCATGCTCTTCCCTCTGCGTATCGTGAGAAAGAAACAACTTCCTAATTCCAGTTTCTTTTATTTATACATGTGATATCCACGCTAAAGATGAGGAGGCCTTCTTATGCAGTTCATATCAGCCTGAATGAGAGTAACTCAGATTTTGACTATGATTAGGCCCAACAGTGGTATAACATTGTGAACCAGGCCTACTACTAAAAATTGATTCTCTCGCCTACCACTCTTAAATATATTAAACACATAGAATCAATCACATCAACTCTTGGTTTTTTTTTTGATGTCCAAGATTTTACTCCATCCAACTCACATTAAAGAAGAGAACCCTCCCCGTGAGCACGCACGCTGAGCCCAAGGCTCAAACATGCGTGGGCAGGACGTCGAGCCTCAAGCTCCACCGACACCCGAGCCACCGCTCGTTCTCCACATCAACTCTTGTTGCCGCAAGAAAATCTGAAATTGTCACGCCTTTTCCAATCTTGTTTGGATTCATGAATCTCAAGGTGGCACGTGTGCGGCCGCCCAATATACACAGCACACCCAAATCCCCCGAGGATTTTCTTGGCCAAATACGAACCCCATGGAGTTGGGGATAAAATCCCTCCCACTGCAGAAATTCCAGGGGTAAAAAAGGAACGGTAGCTGCCCTACGCTGAAGAATAATGAAGATGGCATGTTGCAAATTGGACAGAGAGATGCTTAGATAGCATAAGACGTTAAATTCACAATATGGTAGACATGCTTGAAAATTTTATTAGAATTGATAACTATGGATATGACTAATCATCAGACAATAGCCTTTTCAGAGAGAGAGAGGTCCAAGGGCAATCCAGAAAACAGTTCATGCAAGGATTCCGCCCAGCACAGCGGAGGACAAAAGGAGCTTGGATATACAATCTCATTAACCCTAACTAAATATCATTCTAATAATGCAACAGACATCCTTTTTATAATTACAAATGTCGCACACAACCTCATCGATAAGCCATCTCAAAGAAGATTGTTCCCAGTGAAGGAAAATCTGGAAACTTGTAAAAACTAACCATGCAAAGTTCTGTGACTCCAGAGAACTTCAGAAACTGTTGAAATAAACAAAATAAAAGAGTGAATCATTTACTAGATTAAAGAATCAACGGACAAATGAAATTCCATAACAAAAATCAACCAGAAACAACAAACCTTCGCAAGCTGACCGAACCAATGGGAAGCATAATATCCAAACTAACGCATCAATGACATGTTAAGATAAAAACTGCTTGGAATCACTGAATCACAATTCACCAATCAACAGGAATTCTGTTTGAAATAATCAATGGAAAAAAATAAGCATCGACTGTCAAATTAACATATGATAATAGGGAAATTTGAGCCAAATGGTTCAGTTTTGACAAAGATGACTAGGTAATATCTTGCTTCCATTGTATGTATGGTTTGTCGTTGGCTAGAAACTAGATTATCCTTGTCATGTACGACATCCAGTACCAGTGTCCTAGACGTCGCCTGAAGCCAGCGGCGACAACATCCAGCGTGCCGGAAAAGGCACAGTAGGCCATCGGCCATTGTTTGGTTTTCCCAAGATTTGTTTAGTTAAGAGATTGCAGTAGTTAAAGATTGCATTAGTTAGCTAAGAGATAAGGTTAGTTGCAATTAGTTAGGGGTGGTCTCATCCAAGGGTCACATAACCGTTCCCGGGCAATTTCCCGGCCAGCCACCGGTACCGGTAACCGCCCGGTTACCGGTCAAACCGGATTTTGTCCGGATGAAATTCACTCGAATCTGATTAAAAACCATTTGAAATTTTGAATTTGAATTTGAAAAAACGCCGAGATCCCGTATCACGGCCCCCCTCCGGTAAGCGGTTACCAGCCAGTAACCGGCGGTTACCAGCCGGGATTTTAATCCCTGGTCTCATCTATATATGAGCTACCGGCCTACCGCATCATTCAGATTAATCAAGCAAAAAATTAGTCTATCTTCCCAGTCTACAATTCTAACTATTCCCAGTCCCCTTCTCCCATCACGGCGCCAGGGCGACGATGTTACAAGCCTCACCATCCTATCAGCCATGATTACTACCTCCGATCCGATCGCTACCCAATACCCCGGCTCATGACAATCCCTAATATAAAAGAAAGGCTGAAACATACCTGTCATTTCAAGAAATGGGAAATACTTGGACATTTACAAGGTTCGTCATTGTATCAAATTCAGGGTTCATCACCATTTTTCAATATCAAGTGTCCATCTTCAGTTGAGATGCAGATCTCAGTCACAGCCTACAAGGGAAAAAAATGGATGTCCACCACAAACAAATTTTTAATGTCTGACAACATATCGACATAGCAAAAAATCTCAGCCAGCGTAAAGATGGCAACTGACTACTAAATCACCTTACCCAAGATCTTGGGTGGATGCTTGTATTGAAGCACTTTATGCATTCAAAAGAGACAGTACAAAAAGAGTTCCATTCCAGTCCACATACGATTAAGGAGAATAAAACAGTAGTAAAATATATAATAAAAATACGGTTTAATCGATTTGTTTACCAAAGCAGACCTAACACATGTCACCACATGCTCATGCTACATTAGCAAAAACTAAAAAGTGAAGAATAGGCATAATTAGCTTTCACCCACATTGCCCGTTAAGGTACCAACAGAAGCCACTACTATTAGAACTTCACACCACAATCCTTTCATCCTTTGGCAAACATAAAAAGTAGGATATGTAGTATTAATTACCCAAAGATAATTTGGATTTTGGACAGAGGTAGTAGTGCAAGGATATGATGACGTGATTCAGATTCCGAGTGGTATCTTGTTACCGCCAGCAATTGTTTTCCCAGAATATTTTTTGGAAACAAAATATTAACTTTTGAGCTTAAATTTTAAAACCAGAAGAACCAGCTGCTACTGGCTTAGAACAGGAGGCAACCGGATTGCTAACTATTTGATTTAAATTACTAGGGTACTGTAGTACCTATGAGAAAATGTCCAACCTTATACTGTTGGAACATTTCAAAAAACATCAAAAAAATTACTGGAATATTTTCATGGAATTCACTATCACCATGCAAAATGCCAAGGACAAACTCAAAAGTATGTGGGAGAAACAAATAAGAGAAGCAGCACATGTTATATACGTTCATATGTACTATCAAACTTTGCCACCAAATTTTGTGCATGACCTTAGAATGTCATCAAAATGTTCCACTATTTTTTTCACAATTTTTAGAAGCCTTGAACTAGGTGAAACTCGGGGTACCTAGGTAGTACTTAGGTACAGGATCCTGTCGATTAAATCTTGGTAAGGACCGGGAAAGGTGAAACCGGACGAATTTATTTGAATTTAAATTTGAATTCTTGCATTAAACTTCGAAATGAACACTTGGGAGGTAGACCAACCATGGGGAATGCTGTTCTTTCATCTTTGCCAACTTATTACATAAGCACCTTCTTGTTGCCAGTGGAAATAATAGAACAGTTGGGACAAAATCAGATGTGGTTTTAGGTGTAAAGGAGAATCGTATGCTCAAGGTGGTTCATGTTTGGCAGCTTGGAAAAAATGTCTGTCTTCCAAAGAAACATGGATGCTCAGGTGTCATGAATCTCAGGAGGCAAAATAAAATGCTGCTACTGAAATTTATCCACAAATTCAACAGTTTTGATACCTTTGGGTTAAGTTTCTTTGGCACAGGTACCATGCTAACTCAGTTCCAACTGGAACCGGCTCAAAAGGTCTTTTTGGTGGAGAGTTATTCTTAAGCAATTGGACCTTTTCAAGATGATTGCTCGGCCATCCATAGATGATGGCAAAACAATTTATTCTGGGATGATTTATGGCTTAACTTGGTTTTAGACCATGATTTTCATCAGCTTCATTCTTTAGCAAAGAGGTCATCAAATTTAGTATGAAATTTTCTAGCAGCAGAAGATAACTCAATAAACTTCTATAGACCTCGTTCTGAAATAACTTATCAGCAATTAGAGGAATTGCAAGCCATTCTGGGTCAAGTCCACCTGAATAATAACACAGATTGTTGATCTTACTTATATTTGGGGCATCAATGACTTCAGCACTTCAAAGGCATATGAAATTTTTATTCAGTTGGGCATGGAGGAACAAATGCATGTTGAAGCATACAATGTTGTGTGGATTTTAATACAACGGAAGCTAAATGCCAAAGCAATTCTGAGAAGGAAAGAGTTTTTGGTTGAATCTTTTTTGTGTGCTCTTTGTAATATGGATTGTCAAGAAGACTGGCTTCATGTGTTCTTTACATGCAGCCTCAGCATGGATTGTTGGGCACAGGGATAAAAGAACCGATACCGGGCATGTTCCCGCTCGCTGGCCGGAAATGGTAACCGGCCAGTTACCGGAATTCCCAGGAAAAACCCAGACGAAATTCATTTGAATTTGATTAAAAACCAGTTGAAAATTGAAAATTGGAATTTGAACTGGTCAAACCGGGAAAAAACAACCGGGTTTTACCTTCTCGGACCCCGGCGGTAAATCCGGTTACCGCCAGCAACCGACCAGTTATTTCTTCCCTGGTTGGGCATTGATTAACATAGTATGGAATACATCTCTAGAAATTTTAAGTATGTTCCAACAAGCAAAATTATCAGAAGGGAGGGGAAGAAGCTTCTTTAAGGAACTAATTGCTCTTGGTACAATATTTTAAATATGTCCCCGGTACAAAAGAATGATTCTTCAGCACTTTGTGTTTAACATTACTTCAACAAAAATAAATATTCTCAAGTAGTACCAAAGCATTTGGAAGGATAGTTATTCCAACATTTTTTTCCAGAAAGGACAGCTCTTGCTATGAAACTGTACCTATATCATGTCCATAGAAGCTTACAGTTAATCTTCGATGTATACATCTTAGAATACAACGTTTACATCAAATGATATCACTTAATATTGGATTTCTTGCTAGGCCCAACGACTAAACGAGTGATTGCATAATAAAGCAAAAAATAGCACTAACTAGTTGTATGGAGCTTTATGTAGAAGAATTATGCAGTAATAATGCAAAATTTAAAAGCAATAATTGATTTAACTCCACACCTGATGGTATTCTTTTTCATTAATCTCTCTCTTTAGAACCTTCACAGCACTATCAAGAATTTCCTGCTTGGTTAACGCTGCATTGGCATCTCTACCACGGAAAAGCATAATGAGTACATTTCTGCAGGGGAAAAAGTTAGCAAATAAGTATGGAGCTTTCTGTCAATATCAAGATGGTATTCAATGCATTTTCAAATTTGCAATACCGTAGAGAACTTCTCATCAGAGGCTTTGCAACATATACATCATGGACACGAACAGCAACATGGCATATTGAATCATGGAGCTCTTTATGAGGAAGCGAAGCACAAGTTTTTGCAGCATTTGACAGAGCTTGCAATTTTGGTCCATCCTTTCTGTTGGAGGCATATTTTGCTGCCAACTGCCTGAAGTCTCTAACAACTGCCTGAATGCTACAGTGACACATTCAAGATTATTGCAATTGAAGAGTTCAAGATGCAATTAGGAAAAACATACAGTACATACTACGGAAATAAGAAAGCCAGATGTCAGTGCAGAAGTTAGCACTGACAACAGCACTTACTCTTATGTATTCTACAGAAAGTATTGAACATTTATATAAAATGAGATCTTAAAGCTTGCATCAACACCCTACAGATATAACAGAAATTATAAGAAAGAAGACACCATTAACTAGTGCAGCAGTACGAACCTACAGATTTAACAGCTTTCATGCCGGTTTGTTCTCTTTTAAAAAGCTGCTATTTACAGCATGGCCCTAGACTCTCTAAACCTCACCTGTTCAGAACTTCAGGCTAGACAGTGTCAGCATGCAACCGCATGCTCTCCCATTTAGCACCTAAGAATGTTCAATTATATTTTGCATACCAAAATAACTAACACCGCTGTAAGGTTTACTGGCAGGTAAAAGGCTGCTCTTGTAATATAGTCCTACACCCTGAGCATCACCTGCAAGGCTTGCCATTATGGGATGGAACAGCATTTTCTCCTGCCAAAAATTGTCTAATCATAGTTTGTATACCACAATAACTAACAGTGAACCTCCTATTTTGGTATTACCCAATGCAAATTGGTATGCATGAGCAACGTCAAATGTTCCATAAAAAAATAGTTAGCTAAGTTCAGATAGCTAGATGAAGATAAACGCTACTAGCATTTTCTTGATGGTATAACAGCATACACATATCTGCCTGCTGATATGACATTAAACTAAATAAGCTGGAGTACTAAGGGTGCAATTCAGCTAGTAGAGGTGCATAAGCAGTTAAACACCTTCAATTGTCATACATGCACACTGTTAAGAGTATTGTGTATTCTACATTCTCTCTCTCTCTCTCTTGGCCCATGTGACCCTTGTAGCCCATGAGGCCCATGTATCTATGTCTATATATGTCCCCTTCATTAATGAATAAGATGCATGGTTGTGAATAGCAAACCCTAGCTTTATTTTATCTAACATGGTATCAGAGCCATCTCCAACCCTAACCCTAATTCCATAGCCGCCGTCGACTGTGCTTGAGCTTACTCTGCCGTGGGCCGGCGGGCCCAAGCCGCTGCTCGGCCGTGTCGTCGTCGCCTGCAGATTCTTCTCTGCTCAGCCGTGTTCATCGTCGCCTGGAGCTTCCATAGCCGCCGTCATCGCTCAGATCCTGGAGTTCCTCTTGTCGCATCCGGATCCGACCTTTGCGCCATGACGCCCGCCTCGCTTCGACGTCTTGCGCCTTGAATCGTCATCCGGACTCTTCGTCGGGATCTGCAGTCATCTTCGACGACTACCTCTGCTCCATCACCTGGATCCGCGTCTAGAGCACCTGGATCCGCGCTTCCTCTTCGCCTGGAGCCGTCTGCAGCCGCCTCCAAGCCCGAGCCCTCGCATGGGACCGCACCATCGATCCGGCGCTTCTTCACCAGATCCGGCACTCAGGATCTGGAGCTCGCCCAACAACCTTGTCTTCATCGCGTCGCGCAGCTGAGGGCGACGTCTTTATTGTGTCGCGCAGCCGAGGCCGATGTAGATCCGCCTCCTCTGCTCCGCCTGGAGGTCAAGCACGCCTACATATGTTCACACTGCTGATGGTACACCTTGCTCTATTATCCATCAAGGTATTCTCTCTACATCTCGCTTCTTTGTTCCTGATGTGTCTTTTGTTCCTCAGTTATCTATGAATCTTCTTTCTGTTGGTCAACTAACTGATATGAACTGTTTCATTGGATTTGATGATTCTTCTTGTTTTATTCAGGATCGTCAAAGCAGAAGAGTGATTGGTTCTGGCCATCGCCGTAGAGGCTCTCCTAGTCTCTATGTCTTGGACACCTTACATCTTCCTTCCACCGATCGTCGAAGGCCTTAGTGTCTACGCTATGTCATCATCTCGGTCTCTGTTGGGTCTTCCTTGACAAGCTGGTATCATCGACTTGGTCATCTTTGTGGAGCTCGCCTCACGACTCTAGTTCACCGGGTTCCTTAGGTCATGTCCTTTGTTGAGTCTAGTTTTCATTGTACTTGGTTTGTAAGTGGGAAAGCGACTACAACTTCCATATCGATAGTACCTCTCGGTCTTACGATCTTTTGATTTGGTGCATTCAGATGTATGGGGTCCATCTCCTTTTGTTTCGAAGGGTGGTCATAGTTATTATGTCATATTTGTTGATGATCACTCTCGATATACTTGGATCTATTTTATGAAACATCGCTCTCAGTTGATTTCTATTTATCAGTCTTTTGCTAAGATAGTTCATACATAGTTTTCTTCTTCCATTCGTGTTTTCCGTTCGACTGCGGAGAGAGTATCTTTCCTCGACCTTTAGTCGTTCCTTTCTTAGAGTACTCTTCCTCGGCTCGTGTCTGGTGCTCATGCTCGAATGGTGTTCTTGGCGCAAGCATCGTCACATCATCGAGGCCGCTTTCGTACTCTTCTCATTTCCTCCTTTGTCCCTCTCACTTTTGGGAAGCGGTCTCTCTGAGTCTATCTTATTAACAGTCGCCCTCTTTAAGCTTGGGGCAAGTGTCTGGTGAGGTCTGTCTGAGCACTGCTCTCACTATGCTCATCTTCGTGTTTTTGGTTGTGTGCGCTATGTCCTTCTAGCACCTCGTGAGCGCACAAAGTTGAGCCCTCGATCGATTGAGTGTGTTTTTAGGTTATAGTCACGAGCATAAGGGCTATCGTTGCTATGATCCCTCAACACGTCGCATTTGCACCTCTCGTGATGTGACTTTTGATGAGGGACGACCTTTCTTTCATCATTCTTCTACACATCTCACTTCTCCTTCAACAGATTCCACTTTCTTTTTGTGTCTACCTCCTATTCCTTCATCGACTTGCCTTCTCGGATACACCTTCTCCACCGGTTTCACCTTCTAGTGTGCCTTCTCCACGGCTCAACGGTTTCTCCACCACTCGCGATTTACGACACTTCCACTTTTCCCTTCCACTATAGTCGCCGAAGAGAGTTCGCCGATCCTCGGTCCTCCTCTCCTCCACTTGATCCTTCCGGCGGTACCATCGACTCGGCGATCGTTCTACTACATCACGATATGCCCTACGTGATCGTTCTTCTATTCGAGCACCGAGAGATGGGATTTTTCTTGTGCGGTGTAGTAGCGAGCCGAGTACATATCGGGAGGTGTCGGTATACATGAGTGGCGATTGGCTATGACAGAGAGCTCACGGCATTAGAGTGCACAGACACTTGGGATCTTGTCCATACCATCCGGAGTTGTTCCTATTACTTGCAAGTGGGTGTACAAAATAAAGAACAAGTCGGATGGGTCGATGAGCGATACAAGGCTCGTCTTGTTGCGAGGTTTTCAAGCGAGCTTATGGTCGAGATTATGATGAGACTTTTGCTCGATTGCTCATATGACCACGATCAGTACTCTTATTCTTTGCAAAGACAATACGCACATGGACTATATCTCAATGGATGTCAAGAATGCTTTTCTTCATGGTGATCTACATGAGGAGGTTTATATGCAACCACCCCAGTGTTGAGGCTCCTACTGAGCTATGTTTGTCGCCTTAGGCGTGCATCGCATCTGGTCTCAGCGAGCTCTTCGTGCTTGGTTTGAGCGTTTGATTACGTGATTCATTTCTTGTTTCACTCGAGTGAGCATGACCGCCTTGTTTATTCACACTTCTCGGTGAGTCGTACTTTGCTTCTTACGTATGTAGATGATATGCGATCACGGAGATGACACGGACTATGTGGCTTTTGTCAAGAAGAAATTGAGTGAACAATTTATGATGTCCGATTTAGGACCATTGAGCTATTTTCAAGGAATTGAGGTTCATTCTGACGGTGATGGTTACTATCTCTCTCAGCATCGCTATGTTCAGGGTCTGCTTGCTCGCTCTGGGATGACAGATACTCGTACTACTGCCACATCCATGGAGCTTCACTTGCAGCTTCGACCTACAGACGGTGTACCCCTGACAGATCCTTCCCGCTATCATCAGCTTGTTGGGAGCCTTGTCTATCTCACTATCGCGAGCGGACATTGCTCATGCTTTGTTCATGTGCTCGGCCGGTTTGTCGATGCTCCGCTTTCGATTCACTATGGTCATGTTCTTCGTGTCTTTGAGATACTTGAGAGGAAGCTGCGTCGGGCGTGCATTCTCGCGCGATTCGAGTCGGCTCGGCTCCACGCTTACTCTGACTCCACTTGGGCGAGTGATCCTGCTGATCGCCGATCTATCACTGGCTACTGTATCTCTCTTGGTACTTCGCTTATTGCCTAGAAATCCAAGAAGCAGACTGCGGTGTCATGCTCTAGTGCAGAGGCTGAGCTTCGAGCACTTGCCGCTACAACAGCAGAGATCATTTGGCTTCGATGGCTCTTGATTGATCTTGGTGTCCCTTGTGACAATCCTACCCCTCTTTTGTGATAATACAAGTGTCATTCAAATTGCCAGTGATCCAGTCAAGCATGAGCTAACAAAACACATTGGTGTTGATGCATCCTTCACACGATCTTGTTGTCAACAGTCGACCATCGCCCTCAAGTATATTCCCTCAGAGCTTCAAGTTGCAGATTTATTCACTAAAGCTCAGACTCAAGAACATCATCGACTTCATCTGCTCAAACTCAGTGCATCAGATCCTCCTGATCCACCTTGAGTTTGAAGGGGGGTGTTAAGAGTATTGTGTATTCTACATTCTCTCTCTCTCTCTCTTGGCCCATGTGACCCTTGTAGCCCATGAGGCCCATGTATCTATGTCTATATATATCCCCTTCATTAATGAATAAGATGCATAGTTGTGAATAGCAAACCCTAGCTTTATTTTATCTAACACACACTAGACCCGAAGAATATGGATAAATGAACTTTAAGAAATCCCAAGTACTAGAAATCGGAAGAGTAAAATTTAAAAGTGAATTAGAAAGACAAACAAACCAAGATAACCTGCAAATTTCTACACAATTACCTGCGGACTTTATTGGCAGTGAAAATAGTATCCAAAACAGAGCGCACATGGTTTTCACTTCCTTGAACAGCGCCATCCCTGGCCTTACTCATATTTGGATCAGGCCCCTTCGAAGGAATGTTAGATCTGGTTGAATTCTTTGTTTTCCTTTGCTCAGTATTGCTGCGCATCTCTTGGGAGTCACGCATAGTTGTCTCACGAACTGACCAAGCATAGTCTTGCTCCTTGACTATATGGGGATAGCGTTTTATAAAGGAAGAATCTGCTTCTGCTATAAATTTACAGTCATCAAGTTTTCCCCTTCTTCTACACAATGGACTCAATATCCTCCTCCTTGTCAAGTCATCTGTTCTGATCACTCTGTCTATGTCCTTCAAAGGGATGGAGTCCCTTTTTGTAAATTCGAGAAGAATTCTATCCCTTTTGCAAGCATATCCATCATCATCAAACAATAAAGAACTTTTGCAGACCCATAGACCACGCACCAAATCAGCATACTTTGGAAGCTCTTCCAAAATATGTTCCTCCGAATAGGTTGAAGCAAGATGCATTAGAGCATCAAATCGATTCACTTGTGAGACCTATTTTAATTAAGTGAATAAGAAAGAAAAAAAAGATAGTTAGAAAACATCAGCTGTTGACTGTTTTATCTTCCATCTCATCTCAGAGTTGGAAGCATCCATTAAAATGGGACCATCTCAGATCTAACCTCAGTAAACCATTTCGTCAGGCGCTCTTCCAGTGGTAGTAAAAGCATCTCCCTGTCATGCAATGTAGGTCAAAAACTGTAACTTGTGTGTTGACTTACAATTGTAAATCTCAGGTCTAGTACTCTAATAACAACAATCCGAGGAAGAAAAGGAAAAAAGGACAGCATGATACTAAGAGGGAAGGAAACAAAAACATAACTGGTCAAGAAAATACATAATATACACATTTGGAACAAGACAACTTCATTGCAATCAATAGAACAAATTAAGTCGGGCACTGGTAGCTTGTTGTAACTTGTAAGTCATGACTGTGGTAATAGAAACTGTGTATTGCCATGAGAAAATAGTGCTACACAATTTGTAGTACAAGACAGCATCTTTCTAGAATTATGAATAAGCTAACACTGATACACATTTCAGAGTAAAACTAAAATTATTTATTTGTTTGGGGGTAAAAGAGATATCACTGCTCCAAAAGGAATAGGATGAATTCGACGTCGACGGCGTGCTAACAAGTTTTATGAACAGTTTTAGTTTTATGAATAAGCTAAAAGTGACTGAGAAACACAAAAAAAAAGTACCAAAACCTACTCATGTATTTAATAATCTCACCTAAAAGCGTGAATAGTTATGAACAGTTTTAGTTTTATGAATAAACTAAAAGTGACTGAGAAACACAAAAAAGTAGCAAAACCTACTCATGTATTTAATAATCTCACCTAAAAGCGTGAATAGTTACAAGTTAGTGAACACCAGAATTTATCTTTCAACACATCTCAAAAGTTGGTTTGATTAGACAAAAAATGTGTTGTAGTGAACACCATAAATTCAATAGGTTGTTGTGGTATCAGCATCGCCAAACCATAGTTACCAGATTCACCATAAACCCCAGCATAGTGTGTTGTGGACTCGTTTTATGGCAAGACATATTATCTTCGTGCAAAGGTGGAGCGGACAGCACTTCAAGGGCACATAGGAAGTCAAGTTACATTAGTTACCAAGTATATCTCTTAGTTACCGAATCTCTCTTAGTTACCAAGTATATATCTTAGTTACTGAGTCTATCTCTAGTTCATCGTCTGTTAGGGGCGCCTATATAAAGGTAGCCGATGCATGTAATTGCCTGAAGCAAGAATCAATAAAGTGCCCTAATCACCTAGCAGCCGTCAGAGCCTCCTGTCACAGCAGCGAGCAGGTCTCGCCGTGACCAGGAGGACAATAACTCGCCTCCTTCACGCTACCCCTTACATTCCAACCCACAATCTAGCAACACCCTACTTCCCCCTCTCATCTCCGATAGAAGACCACGCCGTATCATAGTCAAGGTTATTAAGGCGGTAAAGCGAGGCGAGGTGACCCAACCCCCTCACACCTTTTAAACGATAAGGCGCGAGGCGAGGCGAAGCCTTACACATCCTAAGGCGAAGGCTGCATAGGTGGCTGCAGGACGTCAAGGAGCAACATTTGATAACATCCAGCAGGAAATAGAGAGAGACTGAAGGACTAATCAGCAAAAGACCTCCAACACACAAATGCTAACTTGTTGCTGTTGAATAGAGGGAGACATTAAACGCTAGTTGGGCCGGCCCAGCCCAACCAATCAACCCACTCGAGGATCAGATGGGAGGGGGGAAGAACTAAGGTATCCCATCGTGCAGCTGCCATCGCCATTGGAAGGAAAGGGGTGAGGGAGAGAACAGAGGAGAGAAGAGGACTCAGATGAAGGAGAGTGGGAGAACAACCTGGAGGTGAAGGCGACGACTGCCGATGGCGAACGACGGGGAGAAGGGAGGGAGGGAGGGTCTCCCCTACTCCCCCAACGCGCCGTTGAGTCTCCCCTGCTTCCCCGACGTGCCGCCGGGCCTCCCCTGCTCCCCCGACATGCCGTCGGGCCTCCCCTGCTCCCCCCCCTGCTCGGCTCCGGCTCCCCAACGTCGCCCCGAGCTCTCTCCCGCCCGGATCTAGCCCGGATCCTCTGCTCACGGTGTCGCCCGAGCTGTCCCGAGGTCTCTCCTACCCGGATCCGGCACACGGGGCCTCCTCTGCTTCACCTCCCGCCCAGATCTAGCTCTCCAACGCTAGCACGGGCGACGGGCGACGGCAAGGCGGGGCAACGCCTTACACCCCGGGACCGCCTTACCGCTTAGGCGACGCTTAAGCGACACCTTAATAAGCCTGATCATAGTACACACCAGACTCATCGACCTGGCACACCATCGCTGTGGAATTTGGTACGAAAAGTGGCATACCGCGTTCGGCAATCCCGTACAACATTCCAGGTAACTATGAACCAAACAAAGGTTTCCCAAACAAGGCCTAAAGAGGATAAAGAACAAAGTTTCAAATTTGTTAGGGGGTAGCATCTATGCTCATGTTTCAGCAACGCCTTGCAACATTTGAGTTGAGGTAAATGCTCCTCTGCCCCCAACCCACCACAAGTAGGTGAAAGAAAGAAACCAATCCTAGAAACAGTATTATAAGGAACTAATAAGCATAACTAGTTTTAATTGTCAGCACAAAATAAAGCTTCAAAATAACTCTGAATAGTTAGCCAACACACTCATGTGCTACTTAGTACTTAGTATTTGAGGAAAGAAGGATAATTTCATTAGCAGAATATTCTCCTGATCAGAATCCCTGCTAGAATTGAAAAGCAAAGTGAGGCAATTTCATGACAGACACATTCAAACTTTCAGATAGTCAGAAATTGACCTAAAAAACCAGATGCAAAGCAAAACCTATGTGTTAGGAAGCTGCTTCCAGAAGCTAATAAGGTATTCGTTCTAATAATCACAAATTTGGAAGAAAAGCAATTTGTCTGGCAAAGTGAAATGAAAGAGCTTCCATCAAAGGTTTTATGCTTAAACTTTGTTCTTTATCCTCTTTAGGCCTTGTTTGGGAAGCTCAAATTCCCAGCCCATCCACGGGGATGGGCCGGGAGAATTTGGGCTTCCCAGACAAGGCCTTAACGAGTATCAGCATGTTGATACTGAAAACCATACTGTTTTACATGATGGAAAGATTACATTTTTACATATTCATTTCTATTTTGCATGTGCGTGCCTGTTGTAATGTAATGCATGGTTCTTTTATATCAATCTTGCTCTCCTAGTACATACTAATGTCTTCTTATTCCTCCTACCAACTCTTTGCAATTATTTTTTTATGACAAACTCACTCGTTCATACTTGACTAAGCAATTACTTGAGGCGAAATCTAGTAAGTCATTTTAATGCAGAATGTTTACCTTTTCATAAAATTAAACAAAAGATAACACTCCAGAATGGGAATATCACCATAGTATAATAACAAAGGAGGTTGCTCCACCAAAAAAACCCACAATTCCCCCATTACCAAAGCAATAAAATAGAAGTGAAATAAATACATATAAATAACAAGATCAGATGCACTGGCTGAGGAAATGATGTGAACTGCACCTTATTGCATGGCATCTGTTAATATCCTTGCTGCCTGTCGACCCTCCAGGACACAAGGACATTACATAATCGGATCTGAATAACAAATTTGACATGATAAGTTATGCTGGAATTTGTAGAAGAAAATGTTGATTGTTAGACAAATTTGACAAACTTATGTACTATTCATGATTCTCAAAGTGAATAATGAATTAATGATAATGCACAACAGAAAGTAATGTTAAATCAGTGTAAATGTTGCAACTATGCTAAGATGTCCCCTGCAGTTTTTGCATAAAATGTGTTATTACGTATTACAATCAGGGATGAAATTCCCGGCCGGTAACCGGATACCGGTCGACTGGCGGGAGAGGAAAAACCGGCCGAAAAAAATTCAAATTTTTTTTTTGCTTTTTTTTATTGGTTTCACATGGGATGCTGCCCCCCCTACCCCCCACTTGCTGTTTGCTTTGGCTGCATGTCAAAATGAGTGGAGATGCATGTGAAGTTGTCCCCATCTCTTTCTTTTGTGTTTCCTTTTGCAGATTCTTTGTCCCCCTTTGTATGTCCATTGCAAGCAGCAGAAGCCTCCCTCTCTCGTCTCCTTTCCTTTCTCCATTGCAGCAGCATTTCTTCCTCCATCCCTCCCTCCATTTGCTGCCCTTTTCTTGCCTCTCTCCCTCCATTTGCAGCAGCAGGGCAGCAGCATTTCTTCCTCCATCCCTCCCTCCATTTGCTGCCCTTTTCTTGCCTCTCTCCCTCCATTTGCAGCAGCAGGGCAGCAGCCTCCCTCCCTCCATTTGCAGTAGCACAAGCAGCCCTCTTGCCTCCCTCCCTCCCTTCATTTGCAGCAGCATCCCTCCCTCCATTTGCTGCCTTTCTCTTGCCTCCCTCCGTGCATTTGCAGCAGCAGGACAGCACCCTCCCTCCCTCCATTTGCGGTGGCAGCAACAGGTATATGATTATATGCTCAACTTCTCAAGTCCACAGGCTCATGCTGGCAAGTCTTGATGAAGCGAAGACAAGAAAGAAAGCTATTAAAGAAGAACGACTCCGAATGGAGCAAGTTGCAAGAGAACCTGTAGCTCGTGGCCCTTCATTTGCTTTGGTGCATACACAATTGAGGAACCGTCTTGGGTACAAGAAACTGCATAAGCTTGTATATGTCCACTACAATCTAAGGCTGCGATTGCAAGAGCATGAGACTAGAAATGAGGATAGAGATGTAGATCCTTTTGGCGATCTAATTAACGCCACTATGTACGACAGGGATAACCCAATCCATGAGTGGCTTGATAGCTCCATGATAGAATCGGAGCCCGTACTAGACGAGGAAGGTGAGCCCCCTATTCCATCTAAGATTGTAGTTGATTCCATCCTTGAGGAGGAACTGGAAAAAGCACTAGATGATCAACCGTTGAAGGAATGGACGAAGACAACTGTTGGCAAGAGTCATCTTGGGAAAAGGAAATATTGTAGCCAACAGACTGCAAAATTGGTTGCAGACTTTGCCTCTCTTACACAAACAAAAAAACGAGAGGCTGATAAGAAGAAAAAGAAAATTCAGGAGGACATTGTGGAAAGCGAGGACAAAGCGAAACTCCACCATCGATGAAGTGCGATCAAGAGTAGTGTGACAGAGCTCTCAGTCGTCGATGATGGCACGATGGTGGGAAAACGCATGATGCAACACAAGACAAACCATTGGAATTCACTGTGAGCAAGATTTCGCGCATGCTACCGGGATGAAGATCATGGTTGTCATCGAACTCAAGCCGGGAAAACAATTCGTAGGACTTATGAGCGTAAGAGTCGCAAACAAGATCGTTCTCGACCACATGACTCTTCTTCCTATGAATCCCATGCTAGCTCAACGACTTATGAGCGTCGAGATGCCACCTATTACCTTCGGTGATGATTCTCATTCTTGAAAATTTCTTCTTATCCTACTCACCATTACGGTCTTGTACCCCTCGACAACAATTCAAGAATGGTTTATCAGTGGGTGGAACCCGAATATTACCAACAAGTTTATAATCATTGGCTACAATATGCCCATGAAACATACACTTGGGATCAATACAAAGCCCACCTTGCTCAATATAGCGGACTCGTACTCATTGATAATAATGAGTATATTGCACAACCTTCGCGCTTCTCGACAATGTATTGGTATGCATTGCTAGTTCCCTACACTATTATTGTTTATATTGTTTTTAGTATGCTAGTCAAGTTATTATTCATTAGTCATTACCATTACCATTATGTTTTTCTTATTTTAGATGCTGCTGAGTCCTTCGGGAGGAGAGAGCTACGCCAGAGAGTGAAGCTAGCAAGGTTTAGCAAGGTTTTCTATATTTTTTGCAATTGCTACTTCACTAAACACTCTACAATTACTATTAAACAATTTTTCGTCATTTCCGGGTTCACCGGTTTTTCCGGTTTTTCCGGTTTTCCGTGAATCGTGCCATTCTGATTCGGCAGATTTGAATACTGAACGTGTTTGATAAAATTCGGCCGGTTTTTAGGTTCTGCGATGCAGGCCGAACCGCTAAGGCCCGGCGGGATTTTGCCGTGCGGTTCTTCGATCCATGATTACAATACACATGCTTAGTATGCAGCCTCAATTTTCCAAATTCTGGCCAAAATTTTGCCATGTTGACCAGATTTGGCCAGCAATGCTTTAATACCATAATTTCAGGCACTACGGGGGAATCATCCCCACAGATCCCCGCCCCCACGGGGGAAATTGCCACCCGTAATAGAACCTCACCAATATCAATTCATTTTTTGACCAACCTGTGCCAAATTGAGCAAACCATATTTGTCACGCCCATGCTTATCAAGTCGTCGACTAGTCGACGACTAGTCGACAAGTCGCTGGAGAAGGACCGACTAGAGGTGGCGACTCGACTTGCGCCGGCAAGTCGATCGACTAGTCGTCGACTTGCCCGTCGACTAGTCGACTAGGCAGAGGCAAGTCGCCCGACTTGGGAGGAGGGATGTGGGGCCGACTGTCAGGCAGTGTCCAAGAGATAGAGTGTTATGATTCTTAGATCATAGGGGTAAACATCACCGGGAGGATAGCCGGGTGACGTCGGCTGCTAAGGGAGAAGGAAGACTATAGATTGGGAAGACGAAGGGGATTGGGACTTAGAGTCTTAGACTATTGTATTCTCATTGCTTGCTTATGAATAGTGCGGCTCCTATCTTTATATAGATGAGGTTAGCCCTTAACAATATAGAAACTATCATATCTAATGCAACCAATCAACTAAGGATAATATAATATCCATACTTTCTAAATATGAAGATATGCATCTAACTATTCCTAATATAAAGATAATATCAATCAATAATCTCTAGAAGATAACTTCCTAGTAAAGGAAACAACCAATTTGTTTGGCGCACTGTTCACGCATATAAACAATGCGTGTGAACAGTAACTCCTGCCATGATAGCCTCCTTCCATGGTCGTAGCTCCCCCTGGGCCCACGCCCATGACACTACTCCTCGCTTTGCGACGGCTCGTCCTCGGTGTGGTGGCGACCATGGTTGAAACCCTAGGAGACCCGTGTTGGCGAGAGGTTGTGGTGCCGCGGAACATTGCATGGAAGATAGTCATGCGCTCCAATAGATGTTGGCGGTCGCGTGGAAAGGCGATCGTTGGGCGTGCCTTCTTCCTCGGCGAGTACCGTTTGGGTAACCACGAGCGGGGAGGTCGGCGATCACGAAGTCACGGGTGAAATCAGAGATGCCTCCGGCAGTGCAGATCGCGCAACAGCTGCTGCCCGTGCCTCCTCCTTCTTCTCCTTTTCAATCAGCTTGGCCACCATAGCCGCCATGTTTGCCAAGATGGCTTTCATGTCGTCTGGCAGACACTCATCTCGTTGAGGTGGTCCTCATGGCCTTGAAATTCTCGTGAAACCATGGTGTTGGCTCGATGCCAAGTTGTTATGATTCTTAGATCATAGGGTAAACATCAGGGAGGATAGCCAGGGTGACGTCAGTGCTAAGGAGAAGGAAGACTATAGATTGGGAAGGCGAGGGATTGGGACTTAGAGTCTTAGACTATTGTATTCTCATTGCTTGCTTATGAATAGTGCGGCTCCTATCTTTATATAGATGAGGTTAGCCCTTAACAATATAGAAACTATCATATCTAATGCAACCAATCAACTAAGGATAATATAATATCCATACTTTCTAAATATGAAGATATGCATCTAACTATTCCTAATATAAAGATAATATCAATCAATAATCTCTAGAAGATAACTTCCTAGTAAAGAAACAACCAATTTGTTTGGCGCCTTTGTTCACGCATATAAGCGGTGCGTGTGAGCGATAACTCTGCCATGATAGCCTCCTTCCATGGTCGTAGCTCCCCGGCCCACGCCCATGACATAGAGTGCGGGAGGAAGGGCAGACCAAGTTGTCGGCTCGTCGTGAGCTCCATCCAGCACACGCGTGACTCGATCGAGCTCCAGATCCGATGGCGCGGCCTCGAGGCGCTCTCGCCGCACCGCGCCGTCGTCGCCCGCCGGAGGTAGATCCGATCGTCGCCCTTCCTCCTTGCCCCGAGGCGTACCAAGTCGTCGTAGTCGCAGCTCGCCTTCGTCGTTGCCGCTCGAAGGCAGACCATGTCGTCGCAGACTACCAGCTCCGTCGCCCTTCGTCTTCGCCCCTCGAAGCGTTGGCCTACCGCCCTCGGCCACCGCTCCCGTTGCCCATGTATGCTCCTCTCCTCTGTTCCTCTTCCTCTTTGTTTATCTTGATCTCTTCTCTGTTCCGTGGAGCTGAGGGCTAAGGGAGGGGAGGAGGGATCTGGAGGACTGGAGGACTCGAGGTTCTGGAGTCTGGACTCCTCCTTGCTCGTGGAGGAGTGGAGGTTCTGAACTCTGGACTCTGGAGGTTCAACGAAGGGAAGGGAGGGGATAATGGGAATTGGGATTGCAGAGGAGGGAAGGGGGCGATATGCACTATGCGATCATATAAACAGATGCACAGTCGCGACTAGTCGGCAAGTCGGTCACTAGGGGAGTAGTGTCGACTTGCCGACTTAATAACCTTGGTCACGCCACAATTTCGCCCACCTTGTTGACTGGTCGGAAATCGAGATCAAACCAAAAATGGAAAATGATTGGCCAACACAGTAGTATTACATTAACGAAGAGCTAACAAAACACTTACGTGCTCATTGTGAAATCTATAGGTCCACCCTCATTTGATACCATCTTATCATGGTACTTGCTTGCAATATTACTCCCTGCTGGTTCGTAAGCAAGAGAAATCCATGGCTGGAATAACATAAAAAATGTCAAAAAAAAATTAAGTTTACACAACAGAAAAGGTATATAAGCACACAAGACACTGAATTTTTCTCATGTTATCATGTACTAGTTACTATTTACTAAACATTAAAGATAAAAAATCTACAGTGTCTGGTAGAAGTAATGCTGGAAAGGGTACTGGTGATCAACCATCTATACATAATAACAAACTCGAACCATAAGATATCTATATTGAATGAGGGTATCTAATTGGTAAGTGTGGGTAACCAGCATATATACACTGCCATTCCATGAAGATGTGAAACAAGCTCAAATTGAGTAACCAACCATTGTCGGTCAAAAGTTCGATTATGATGTCAAAAGCGGCACAACAAAAAAATTCTAATAACAAATCAACCAATCTATAATGAAAACAATAAACTGAGCAGAAGTGCAGAACACATCACATAATAGTTATCAACGACAATGGAAAACAACAGGGAAATTCAACTGCAATAAAGGTGCACTCGTGCATTTAAAAAAACTCAAAAAATTCACAGATCTAAAACATTCTAAAATATGTGCACTTGCGAAAATTTGTTAAAAGATATGGTCATTTGTGCACTGTGTTAATAAAGACCAGTTTGTGCACATATAATTGCAATGCATAAGTTTCTTGTGTGTTTGCACAGTGCAGACATGTTCATATTTTGCACAAACATTTGCAAGTACACCTGTTGTAGCAAGTTCTACATCTATGAATTTTTTAGACTTTTTTTTAAATGCACAAGTGCAAAAACAAAAATAGGTAAAAATGCACCCATATTCACAAAATCTGCTTCCAAAACAACATGGGTAAATTATCACATAAAGGAGGAATTTAAAGATGACTTTAAATATGATGCAAACAATAAAAAAGTAGGTAAAATACCTACCACCCCACTACATTTACTCATAATCTACAACACATCCCAGAAGAATCTTTGAGAAGCATAGACCCTTACATTTACCCATATGTCTACAGTGTCCCCTACCATGTTAAAACTAACATCGAATCAGTACCACCTTGGCCCTCCTATAGCATCCAGCTTGATGTGTCTCATCAAACATTTAGTATTTTTGTCATGTTTTACATTTCATCTTGCTCACAGTCGGGGTTATTGCAATATTTCCACTCCCTACCCCTGCTTTAATGCTGTAAAAGACGTTGAGTGGTTGGAGTATGCAATTTAATAGGGCATAGTATGGCCCAATCTCACTAACTATTTCTTAGATTTGGTGCATCCTTGGTTTCTGCACATACAGTGCTTGGACTTGTATCGCGAAATGAAGAGAATACTACCCAAGACACGAAGCAACTAATGTCAAGCGAACATCCTCAATGGTTGAAAGAGCAACTCATTTAAGCAGAAAACATTGAGGGAGGGATGGATCCAGGACAAACCCAATGGCTTAAGCTAGTTGCTAGCACAGAGAGTAGCATCCTAAAAATAAGTGTAAACTCTGAAGTTCCATTAATGATACTAGAACCACATCAGTAACTGCTAGAAAATCCTAAAAACCTCCTGGCGGCCTAAAATAAGGTTTGCCAATCGGCAGTCATTAGATGACTTCTATTACCACATCGGCTGGGACAAAGAGCTTCCATTAGCAAGTCTCCATTTCATCTCGAATAAAAAAGGCAAATCTTCATCGGTTATTCATTCTATACTTTTATGATATGTTCACAAGCGTAATGTTCACCATTCATCTTATAGTTTGGATGAAGGTTCGCATGCTACTTAGAAGCATCCCTGACATCAAAGTCCAAATAAGCTTGCTTTCTTTTAGCCTTCACACCACCCTATAATTAGATTTGCAATCAATGTATTATTACTCCATTGGTTTATGGCCTCTTGCCAAACGCTGGGATCAACCGGCAAAAAAATTATCACACGTAACATATAACAACCAGGTAGGAGGCAAGTGCAGGCCAACAAATACTCAGTTATCCATCAGGTAGTGGATGGTCCAGTACACACCCTAAGGAATAAAAGTAACGAAAATGGGAGAACATTCTGGTTCTCATGGACCAAGATTTGGCAGGGACACAATCAGTAATGTAGTGGATCCACAGCCTACAAGATATGTTAAGTCACTCTAGCCTACTTTTGGGTATCTAGGGCTGCATACTGTTTACACCAGAACAAGGCTCACCCCTGGAAGCCAGTAGCGTCAGAGGAAGCATAGTGAATAGGTTCCCAAATTAATCACAACAATGTCAAAACAAAACAGTAAGGTAAGCATATTCAGACTAAAGGCTTATTTTGGAAAGAACCAATACTGCAAGGGACAAAAGTGGAACAATGCACCTAATGTTACAACTTAGAAGTCCTGAATATCAGCAGCAAAGATAGTAAGATACATAACTAGACCAAAAGAAAGCCTGAAATGTAACAAAGGCAAATAAATCCACAATAAGTATAAAAGTAATATCCTTATTCCTAACCTCAGATTCTTCAGTATAGTCCCTGGAATCTTCTGAGTGTTCATTTCCCTGTAAGCACAAGACATATATGATCATGAATAGATGCTTAGCGCTAGCAGCTACAAGCCAACCTAGTCTTAGTATGATAGTATCTACTGCAGTCCTTTTTCCATAATTGATCAAAATAACTAAAACAGTAAACAGGAGCCCAATCAACCAAAATGTAGGGCAGTTCAAAGAATAAGATGCTGAAACACATTAGTCAGAGAAATATTATTAACAAGCCGATTAGGAAACCAAGGACAGATAATGTTGTACCACATTTCAAGGCCACATACGTTCTCCTTCGTACTGTACATTATATCAGCAGACACACTAAGCAAATCGTACACCCATGCCAACAGAGCATTTGGCTCATAATTGCAGGCAATTCTACTTCTTCAGAAGTTTTACATGCTTTGTCCAAGTATCAGAGAACACAACACTACACATGGCATTTAACTGTTTTAAAAGGCGGCCGCCTAGCCTGCCTAGGCACCACCCTCTCGCCTCGCCCATCTAGCCCACATAGGTGGCCACCTAGCCCGAATAGGCGCTAGACGCCACCCCACTGCCCACCTAGCGCCTAGCGCTTTCTAGAACAATGCATGGCAACCTTTCACTTAAATGATCATATTGTAGAACTCGTTCGATTGCTATTCTTATTGTAGCTTCTGTGGATGTGGAGTCACATGCATCTTAGAAGAACCAGAGATCGTGATGTTGGCAAAGCCAGCTCATTTTCACCAACACGCTTTAGAAACATCAGTCAGCTGATAGATTGAGTTATTTTGTGGTTTGTCAACCTTTTGTGCTAGTAAACGTGCAACAAAATGGTACTAAAGCGGACAGAGAGCTGCATGCTGCACCTTAACTGATGGAACTGTTGAGCCACTAGTACCACCGCTTGTTTCTCCCTGTTGTAAAGACTGCCTAATATGTGATCGACCAGAATTTACATGCGACATTGATGGTCGCAGTTGCGTCACTGCATCAATATGATTCAAATGAACCTGTAAAACAAAGCAAGAGATTGATTCTATTCAATAAACAGATCATTAAATAAATAAACATCTCACACTGGTCCATGTTGCCTAGCACTCAAAAGTTCTTTCAGGAGGTAAAAAGCTTTCTTGGAATGAGTAAGCTGTGAATTACAAATTTACAATTAATACGTATGAAGGACAAGAAGCTAATCAGGAGGAAACAAACTCAGTACCACTAATTTGGCTGGAATTGTCTCAATGATTGAAGTGCAATAAACAAGTACTAACTACTAACATCATCTGACTGATGGCCTGACGCATACATCAGTTCCAAAAGAACATCTCAAACATAGAGTACAAGATCAATGTGTAACAAGCGTCCAGGAATTACATAATTCAGGGGCTTGTTCATGATTCATGAATACTATATTTTCTCTTGGACAGGAAGACAGCAACTTAATACACAAGCAAAGCACTAACCTATCACTCTGACACACCACTACGGCTAAAACACAGTCTCGCACCTTTAAATAATAGCATGTTTACGATTTGGTTCAATGTTCCTTGCCACAGTTTAGCCTAAGCTAAGTGTGGCACGCCAAAACCTCATAGGCTACTCATAGGCAATTTGCAACTTATTGGCTACAAACCAGACAACCATAAAAATTGTCCTGGTACTTACCAAGTTGCCTCTAAGGACCCCAACTGCATAATCAGCCACGTCAGCTGCTTTGGATGATGATAATGTCTGTAAAAACCATAAAATGAGAATGAAATACCAATGATATCAATACAAATGAGCAAGATAAGAATTATTTATGCATAAGGCTGAAAGCTGAACTATTGCCAAATTAAGAACCATCATAAGAGCTGGAAATGAAACTTAGTTTAACTACTACTATTATATTTTAATACAATTCAGAATATAATACAGCGAAGTCCAAGATGGGACATGACAAAAAACATCCATATCGTCCTATTCCATTAGTAGCGAAAGTCATTCAACACTATAATTGCTGGCCTTCTTGTACCAATGGAAACAACACCGTATCAGCAGTTCAGCAATAGCAGCAATCTCCACAACCATTTGATCAAGCTGATCTCAGGAATTGCCATCTACATTCTGCAGTTCTGCACGTATCAACTTATCTATAACCTCCGTTTTACAGTCATAATAGAAATGTTTGACTAGAAATGGTAATGATTCCCTATAACTAGATTCTGCAGCACATCACAGCATGCCTAACTGGCCCTCAATATAAGTAGGGTCCGTTTGGATCTCAGAATTGGAATTGGCATTTGGAATTAGAGTCCCAATTCAATTTAATGTGGAAATTAGATTTCGCTAACAATTAATTTCTACCGATCTTCGCTAACAATTAATTTCTACCGATCCAGAGAGGGTAGCTCTGAATAGTAGGTGTCCTGTTTTAGTTATCCTCCAATTCCAGTGGAAATGGGTTACAATTCCAATTCCAATTCCGAAGAGCAACATGATTTTGAATGCTTTCTGGCACTACCTGTAATACCCTGTTTATTTAAAGAGAATATAATGAGATTGAGAGATTCCTTATTTACCTCGCTAAGAAACGGGACAGAATCTGTCATCATTTTACAACATGATTTTCGCAACTAGAACGGTTTCGAATGTAAAACCTCATAACTACAAGGTTGTAGATATGTTTGCATAGTCCAAGTTAGAGTCCCCATTGGCCTAATTTGGAGTTCCAACGTGTGAGATATGGGGCTGCAAGGCAGGCTGCACAAAGAATCAGAGTCCGCAACTGAGTCAACTTCCAAATCAAATTTGGCAAAATGAAGACGGCATTTTCAGAAAAACTCCACAAATAGAAAGTTGAAGTACTATGAGTTCGTTAAAAGGGAAAAAAAGAATCACTCAATTCCAAGTTCAGGAGATAAAGTTATGACCCACGAAAGATTCTCTGCACAGAAGGAAAGCGGAAAACCGACTCGAATTCAAAGTATACTCCAAATCAAATTCAATGCCGAACGTCCAAGCCACGATCCTCCAACCCCTTAGCCTTTAAATAGGACCCCAGGGGTGCCCCCTGTGCTCCTCTTCCTCTGGCCGCCACCCCTTCTGTGTTGCCTCCCTCCCTCCAAGTCACCGCCTCCCCTCCCGGCGTGATGCCCTGCTACTGCTGTGCTTCCAAAGGGATAAGGAGGTGGTACCAAAGAGGTCCAGCAAGGAGGGAGAGGAAGGAAGAAGGAGGAAGGGAGAAGGAGGAAAGAATGGAGGAAGAGAGGAAAATTCACGGGGTTTCCGCGATCCTTCGTGTTTTTCAAGGGTAACCCTTGTTAATCCCTAGAATTACCTTGGATTAGTCGTTGTATGATCCGTAGATCGTTTTGCCCAAGGGAAGATTGGTTTTCAGCATACCCTAGTCCATTGAGTTTCAACACAGAACCTTGCAGGGCGGAATTCAAGGTATTTAGACTCGGATTCAGGGTTTCATCCAATTATACAAGATGTATATAATTTCGTTAGCTTTCCAGGAAGGTCTAGATCACTAGATTCCGAATAGCGAGTGAAAAGTTACGACCTCGGGAAGGTCGCTGTCCAGAATTCGGGCATCGTTGGCAGAGATCGTGTAGATAGGCTATTTTCAGGAAGGGAGAAGAATGAAAGCAGAAAACCGACTCGAATTCAAAGTGTACTTTAAATCAAATTCAATGCCAGAACGTCCAAGCCACGATCCTCCAACCCCTTAGCCTTTAAATAGGACCCCAGGGGTGCCCCCTGTGCTCCCCTTCCTCTAGCCACCACCTCTTCCCTATGCCGCCTCCCTCCCTCCAAGTCGCCGCCTCCCCTCCCGACACCATGCCCTGCAACTGTTGTGCTTCCAAAGGGATAAGGAGGAGGTACCAAAGAGGCCCAGCAAGGAAGGAAGAAGGGAGGCAGGGAGAAGAAGGAAAGAAGGGAGGAAGGGGGGAAAATTCACAGGGTTTCCGTGACCCTTTATGTTCTTCAAGGGTAACCCTGTTAATCCATAGAATTACCTTGGATTAGTCATTGTATGATTCGTAGATCGTTTTACCCAAGGGAAGATTGGTTTTCAGCATACCCTAGTTCGTCGAGTTTCGACACAAAACCTTGCGGGCAGAATTCGAGGTATTTAGACTCAGATTTAGGGTTTCATCCAATTATACAAGATATATATAATTTTGTTAGCTTTCCAGGAAGGTCTAGATCACTAGATTCCAAGTAGCGGGTGAAAAGTTATGACCTCAGGAAGGTCGTTGTCCAGAATTCGTGCATCGTTGGCAGAGATCGTGTAGATGGGCTATTTTCACCTAGTAAATGAAAGAATTAAAATTTGGTGATAACTTGAAATAGCTAGGAAATTTTAAGTAGTTTCCAGCACTGTAATCAAGTCGCGCGACTAGTCAACGATTAGTCGACAAATCGGTACACAACCTCCAACTAGAGTCATCAACTCGACTAGGCGGGCTAGTCACGACTTGCCAGCTAGTTGTCGGCTAGTCGCGACTAATCGAGACTTGCTAACCGCCCAACTTGTTTTGCTGGCCCACTGCCATGTGTTGCTTCTCAATTTCAAAGAAAGCCATTCATCAAGAAAGATTTGTTACGATCAAAACGAGTAAGTCATCAACTCATCGTCATGATTATGTTGTTCTTCTCTTTATTTTTTGATCTACAATATTTATATGTGTTTAATTGTTATACAACTTAGTGTATTAAATGTCATGTTTAAATACTTTCTAGTCTGTAGACTAGTCGTGGCTAGCCGCGATTAGTCGATCGACTAGTCGACCAAGTCAACAAGTCACCCCTCTTGTGACTCGACTCGACTTTACGACTTAATAATCTTGGTTTCCAGAACTGGTATAGTTCACATATTTTCATGTTTTATAATTAAAGATACGAAATTGTGAAGCGGTCTATCCTGGCAGATTCTGAGACGGTCTTCCGGGAAGGAAACGGGGGGAAAACGTTACAATCGGAAGTTCGTCATAACTAGAAAGTTGTAGGAAATTGCGCGAGGATTCTAGAAAATATTGGTTGTCAAGATTTGGAGTTCAGATGAATAAGATAGAGTCGTTTTACTACTGGGACCGCATGTAGTGCATCCGGTATATTTGGGTTAATTGGATCGGTTTGGCGTAAACATGCGAGGGCGATTAGTGTAAAGTGTTGGTGCGGTGATGATGTGATCTTGAGATTGTTTTGAATTGTTTGTTCAGGAAGTGTGACCTTTAGTGCTCTACCGCCGCCTCGCTATCCGACTCCGAAGGAATAAAGAGGCAAATACATTGTCATTGATATTACTTATCATGCTATTTATTATGCTTTCTATAAACTACTTATTCTTATACAGTATATTGATGACATTGGGTAAATGAGATTATGATATTGAGTTAATGAGAATGAGATAATGAGTTAACGAGATGAATTATGTTGATAAATAATTAAAGATGTTGCATCATTTACATTCATCATGGTAGGAGTTACACGAGCCAGCTCGGTGAGAGTCATGTAACTATTCGGGTGAGGTAAGTGCGAAAGATACATGACTAGTCCGAAGTACTCTAGAAAAAATCCTACTTCGGTGAAGACTTCATGGGAATAAAGGATAAAGTGGTTCATCGACAGGTGAACACTCCGCTATACTGGTATCAGCTGTTGAGACGCATATGAGCATGAGCATGGTGGTGCATAAGCATATATGAGTAAATTATTAAATTGTGCAAATTTACCTATATAGAATATCACTTGTTTATTTGAGTAAAAGAATAGTATTAAATAGATAGATGATGATGATAACTTTGATTATGGTTGATAAATTGTTGCTTATGGCTTTATTATATATTTGTTTAGTGTTGGACTCACTCTTGCTTTGTTGTTGACTTTAGGTAACCGTTGATAGCGACATACATAGAAGGGAATAGATCACAAGCGCCACATGCGAAACAACTGCACATTTTAATATTTATTTAGAGTGATTCCTTATAAATCTAGAGGCATTGGTTAGTTCATTTATATCGTTATTCATGGACTTATTTATTGTCTAGATTAACATTTGAGACTAGTTGGTAAATTCATTAGTTGAATAGTATTACTGAAAACGCTCATCTTGTGACCCGTGGACGAGTTAATCTTCATACGCTTGCTAGAATTTATTGTTAATTGATATTAAAATTAATAGTTAGTATAGTTTAGTGACATTCTGGACTCTATGTTGGGCCAGGGTGTTACACTGCCACAATTTTGAATTAATCAGAAAATGAACAACTCAATCAACATGTCTCAGTCAACAAAAAATCACCCAACTACAAGACTATGTAGCATTTACTACTTGTGTTATTTAAGGCAAACTCCAGACATGAACACAAACATTAACAATAGTACAACACCTGCAGCAGAACCATTCAGGTAAAATGGATTCAATATATTCCTCAGTGCACCGCGAAGGACAATATAAAACCTAATTTATGTATACAATACTATGGTCTTCTTCCAGTGACATACTGGCATTGCAAACTGGCATAGCTTGTATTGATAAATGAAGGCAGTTAAAGGCACAAGGCGCACTTGAGGCGCTAGGTCCATAAATCACCTTGAGCGCAAAGCGCAAATGATAATAACAGAAGTATTTCCCTATTATCTAGATGATAACTAGAAGTATTGGTCATATTTTATATTAAAGATGCAATATGCACACCTCATGTATGTTTACACCAGCTTTTACAAATTGTTATAGCTATAGAAGATTCAAGACAATGTGTATCACCTATTCCCCATGACTCCTCTCTCCCTCTCTCGCGGATCAACTTTTATATCAAAATAGCCAAGACAGTGTGAGATAGCAAAGGAAAAGCTAAAAGTAGTACACAGTTCCCAATCTCCCTCACTCTCAACTAAACAGTGCCTTTCAGTGTTACAAAGACCACGTGACTCCTCCCCTTCTCCTTACCCTTTCCCTCCTTCCTCCTGGCCTCTTCCCCCACAAACCAACAGTGCTTCTCCTCTCCTCCCCATGAGTCTTATCTGCTCATGCACCTTCCTATCTTCCACCAACATCTTTTCTATGGCTGGTTGGCTAAAGAAAACCTATATCTTGAGAGTTAGGAAGACACCAATGGATTATGTGGCTTCGTTTTGACCTTATGGTTCTTTTCTTTGTGTTTCTATCCCCTCTTCATCTTCTTAACACGCAGTTTGGCCAGGCGCACTGAGCAGAAAGGCATGCGCACTTGCATAGTTTGGCCAGGCGCACTCAACACCTAGGCTCGCACCTTTTGCGCTTTTGACAGCACTGATTGATACCCAAGCAGAGTCTATGGAACAGTCAAAGGCCAACCCTTGCATGCTATTTTGAATAAACAATCAGCAGAAAAATTTAATAAATTGCAAAAAGTAGAAAGTGAGGCATAAATGACCCAGTATTCGAGTGTGAGCAGAGTCATATATGACAAGATATAAATTAAGTACTATGTGAAGTACAAATCTATGGTGCACTGAAAACAGCGATCATCAAGCAAGTGTTCAAAGATTAAACTTATAAATATGATGATTAGATGGACAATGGTCAGCTGGAACCAAAAGAGTGCACAAGTATTACTTCTGCCTAAAGGCATCACAGATAATTAAATCTCATCGAGAAGCTCGATAAATACTTTCAAAGAGTAGGTCTTTATGTGACAGATTTTGTGAGACTAAAAAGAAAGACTCACCTGTTTTGTTAGTCTCAAAGGTGCAGAAACCTCTGGGTCATAATTATCACTCTCCGTATTGATATCCAAATCTACTTCAACTTTTGAATTCCGTGGCTTCACGCGAACCTGATATAATCAAAATTCCTTTAACAAAGTAAAATGAACTAATATGCAGTTTAATAATAGACATTCACAAACTGACAAAAGTGCATATAGAGTTAACAAGGGATGTACCTCCTTACATATTTCATCTAGCTCATATGGGCGCCAGCATGGCCTCAGTGGATATTGCATAATGTAAAGCTGTGAAGTAGAACATACAAAAAAGAGCAGTCTAGAGTTAAGCATGATGATGAAAGTTGGGATATACTAAAGGACTCCATCAATGATGGTTCAGCATAGTTCAATTCAACCAGAAGAAGAAACAAATGTATGTGCCCCTGAACTTGTGGAGCAGATTGAAATAGCCCTTCTGTAGTCAAGCTATTAACATTGTATATGTTAAACTGACACATCAATTTGATTAGCTAATTTGTTATATGCAGAAAATAAGTTTAATAACACTATGCTTTTCATTTACCATAACTAGAAAAAAACAAGGTGGATTATCCAAATGGAAGGTTGTATAGAAAACACTTATAAACTAACTACTGTACGGATGTTTGTGCCAAGGCCACTGATTCTGAATCAATGCCTACATGAGCATGCAGAGATGAGGAGGCAAGAAGCTTGCCTGATGGGTTGGACCAGTTCAAGAGCTGATGAAAATGCAACAATCTAGAATGCAAAATACAAGCTACTATAAATCAATATTCAAACAAAAAAAAAACATGCAACTATATAAGCAAAAAAATGCAATGTCTAACATAGAAAGACACAAACAACATAAAAATATACCTTCAAAATGCAAATGTATCATAATTTTTCCGTAACTTCTTAAATTATAGAACTGCCTTATCCAAAAGCATAGAAGTGAATCTAAATAGAAAGAATATATAAACCAACTTTTAGACAGATAACACCATAGACATGCACAAACTTACACACACAGATGTACTGATTCAAAAAAATGTTTGTTACTTGTATATATGCCACTCCAACACAACAACAACAAAGTCTTTGGTCCCAAACAAGTTGGGGTAGGCTAGGAATGAGATCTCCTCAAGGTTAAAGAGAAGAGAGTCTTACAAAAAATAATAAAATAATAATAATGATAAAAAAAACCTTACAAGGCTAAAACCCTAAACCGTACATCCTACTATCTGAGCCGAGAGCCTAAAACACCGCCCCTAAACCTTCTTATGGTTCCGGTACGTGGATCGCTAACTTCCATGCGCTCCTATCCAAAGCTAATTCTTTAGCTACATTGCAATCCCTCAAATCTCTTTTAATTGCTTCCTCCCACATTAGTCATGGTCGACCTCTGCCTCTTCTTACATTTTCAGTGTGTCTTAAAATTCCACTATGTACCGGTGCCTCAAAAGGCCTCCGTTAGAGATGTCCAAACTATCTCAAGCGATGTTGAACAAGCTTCTCTTCAATTGGTGCTACCCCCACCCTATCACGTATATCCTCATTGTAGATTCGATCTCGCCTTGTGTGGCCACATATCCATCGCAACATCCTCATCTCTGCTACACTCATCTTCTGTATATGTTGTCTTTTAATCGCCCAACATTCTGCTCTATATAGCATCGCAGGTCTGATCGTCATCCTATAAAACTTGCCCTCAACTTTTGAGAGACTTTTTTGTCACATAGGACACCCAATGCTTGGCGCGCCCTAATCCTGTGGCTCACGTCTTCATCAATCTCTCTGTCTCGTTGTAGCATCGATCCCAAATATCGAAACATGCCCTTCCTGGCACTACTTGTTCGTCCAGCCTAACATCTCCATTATCTGCCCCGACACCGCTGAAATCACACTTCATATACTCAGTTTTAATCCTACTAAGTTTAAAGCCCTTCGATTCTAAGATCTTCCTCCACATCTCCAGATTACTATCGACACCTATCCTACTCTCGTCAACTAACACTACACCATCAAAAAAAGCATACACCAAGAGATATCTCCTTGTATGTCCCGTCACCTCATCCATTACTAGGGCAAAGATGTATGGGCTTAATGATGAGCCTTGGTGTAGTCCTATCTTAATAGAGAAATCACTAGTATCACCACCACATGTTCTGACATTAGTCACAACATCTTGGTACATATCCTTAATTAGGGTAACATACTTTATTAGAACTTTTTTCCTTTGAAGCACCCACCACATGACTTTTTTTGGCACTTTATCATAGGCTCTCCAAGTCGATAAACACCATGTGCAGATCCTTCTTTTGCTCCCTATACCTCTCCATCAACTGTCGTGTCAAGAAAATCGCCTCCGTGGTCAACCTCTCAGGCATAAAACCAAATTGGTTTGTCGTCACGCTAGTCACTCTTCTTAAACGATGCTCGATCGCTCGCTCCCAAAGTTTCATTGTGTGGCTCATGAGCTTAATTCCTCTATAATTATTACAACTTTGAATGTCTCCTTTATTTTTAAAAATTGGTACTAATGTGCTCCTCCGTCACTCGTTAGGCATCTTGTTCGACTTAAAAATGTTATTAAACAAACTAGTTAGCCAAACGATCACCATTTCTCCCAGGCATTTCCATACCTCGATTGGAATGTTATCAGGCCCCAACGCCTTACCCACTTTCATCCTTTTTAAGGCCTCTCTTACTTTCGACTTCTGGATTCTTCGAACAAACCGCTTATCGGTGTCATCAAAAGCATCATCCAGTTCAATCATGCCACTCCAAAACTATGTAATATTAAAAATGCCACACCAAAAAAACTTCTCCCATATCAATGCCACTCAAACTTGTTTATGGATGTATCATTCACAAGTCCACAACAATACAAGTACATTGCTCACAAAAGAACAATTTCAAACCATTACTTCAACAACCAAGAACAAGCCAAGAAAAGGGGTGAATCTTTATGTTTGTTAAGCAACCATGCTTTATCGAGATCCTGAGCCTCTGGTGCTAAAAAAGTAGCATTCTTGAGTCTGAGCATAATCTGTTCAAATTTCAGATTAGTTGCTCACTTGGTGTTCTTGTTGATTAACCCATGTGACATAATCTTCTTTCAGGTACACACGAGTGCAGCAACACAGACACGCCAATGTTCCACAGCAGAATCCAGATTGTCAATCAGGCGCTGTATCGCCCAACCAAGCATCTCTGACCGCATGTCCAGCATCATCTCCATGGACAAGAAATTGAGCCCATGAGGAGCCTTGGGGAGAAGGCTAAAATTGGGATTTAGGGAAAAAAATAACACGGTTTTTTCTATTTTTTGAATAAGTTAGTGGTGGAAAATGGATGAGTAACATTAAATATGTGGTATCGTTTTCCATTTTCTAGTAGCATTTTTACACTTTATATCTTTGTAATGCTAGTTTTATTATTAGAAGATTTTGGAGTGGTGCAAATGCAATTATCTCAAAATAGAAACACACTCCCTATTCTATCAAACAAAAATACAACAATGCAAAATGCACAAATGTACCTTAAAAATTAGGAAAATTTCGATAAACGCCACTACTCAGTGGCCTTATTAGAGATCTACCACTCCTCAGTTGGAAATTCGAATGATGCTACTGGAAAGGTAGGGTAGTCCAAGAAATACGATTATGGAGTTTTTCCCATTTTCCCTCAAAAAACAACTGTATTTGAAATCCCAAATTTGTCTGGACAATAATGCCCCTAGCTTCACCACTACTAGCCCAATGCCGCCTCCACCGACTTGCCCTCCCCGCCGTGGCCGTCCTGCCAGAACCCCAGACCACCTCCTTCCGTGAAGACGACCAGCCCTGCACCACTGCTGCTGCTGCCGTCAAGAGCCCCGCAGCCACAAGGCTCTACAAGGTCGCCGGCGAAATGCACAAGACGGTCAACTCGTCTCACCGACTACTCGTCGACGACTCACCGCCGGCGGCGGTGATGAGGCGAGCGACGACGGCAACGCTTCTCCACCACGACCGCGTCCGAGGAGTGGTCGGAGGCGGTGATCCGCAGGCTCGGCCGGACCTCCACCGACCGCTTCTTCGACCCGGAGCCGCCGTCTAACTCCATCCTGGCGGCGGCCTCGCCGAGAGGACACCGACGGAGGCGAAAGCAGCGGTGTTGTCCAAGGACGACAAGCTCCAGGAGCCCTCGACGTCGCTAGTGGAGGAGACCGTGGCGATTGACTCGAGGACCCGTACCAGGACTTTCGGGCGTCCATGGAGGAGATGGTGGTGGCGCGCATCGCGCGGTGGGAGGTGCTTCACCGCGCCGCCACCGTCGTCTCTCGGCGGGCGTGAGCGATCCACCGAGCCTCGGGACCGCCGGATCCAGGCGTCCCGCGCGGCCGGTCGTCTTCCGCGCTCGCTGCCTCGCGCGCCACCGACGGCAAGCCATGGCATCGCGCCACAATCCCCGCCGGCTCCACCCTACTATGAGCCCGCGCACGAGCTGCCTCTGCCTCCTCACGCCACCGAGCTTCACCGCCGCCGTCCTCTGCGTCGTCGAGCCGCGCCGTCACCGGCATCCGGTCGGAGCCAGGAGGGGAGAGGGGAGAGGAGAGGGGAAGGAAGAGATGGAGGGGCATAAGTGTCCATACAAAATTACTAAGCCAAATACAAGGGTTTATTTGAGGAAAATGGGAAACTCTTCATAATGGCATTTCTTGGACTACCCTATCTTTCCATGGCATCTTTCGAATTTCCAACTGAGGAGTGGCAGATCTCTAATAAGGCTACTGAGCCATGGCGTTTATCGAAATTTCCCAAAATTAAAGCAGAAAGATGGATGAATGGATATGCCCATGTTGGAATATTAAGAATTAGCTGCTTTGGAGGCATTCACATTGTCATCACCAGCAAGAGTCGGAGACAATCATCCATGAATATTAAACGACATTAATAATGGATGTTTCAAACAATAAGTTAACACAACATAAAAACAGAATGATCAAATTGAATCTGCCCCCAAAAAATTGAACAGTTCAGGTGTCGCACTCTAAATTTTAAGGTTGAAGAGCCCAAACCTAGAGTTCAGGCATCAGTTTAGTACTTAACCCAATTAAAGAAAGAGAAAGATCAATGAAGCAAAACAAACAGAAGACAAACATAGCAATATGGCATGCGACCATGCGTCCTCCACACTGAATGTAGCAGTTTTTTTAGGTGGGGAATGTAGCAGTTACATCAATCGCTAAAGTCTAAACAAACCACATGCAGGGCACTAAAAGACAGAAACAATTCCACCACAGAGCACTAGATTAGTTAACCATCAGTAATACCGAACACTAAACCAACTAACAACACATTTCGCAGCCACAGCAGAGTATTCAGGCCGCTCAAACACGCGAGCACTAGCAGCAGGGGACGAAATTTACCCTACGACACAAGGAACAGGAAGGGACATTGCAAGCCTTTTACCATGGTGTCCTCGTCGACGGGCTCGGGCGTGAAGTAGACGTCGATCTCCCGCACCACGAAATCCTCCTCCTCGTCCTCCTCCTCATATCCCACCCCGTCCGCGCCCGCACCCACCCCATCCACCTCCATCGCGTCCACGCCGTCCTCCGGCGGCGCGGCCACCGCCGTGGGGGGTTCGGCCTCCGGCTTCGGCTCGGTCTCCGGTATGTGCTTGGCCTCGGGCTCCGGTTTGGGCTTGGGCTGCGCCTTGGGCTCGGGCTTCGGCTTCGGCTTGCCCTTGGCCCTGGGGCGGAAGCGGGCGGAGGGGGCGGCGGAGGACGAGGCGGGGGCGTCGAGGGAGGCGAGGTCGGCCATGTCGATGTCGGCGTCGAGGGACGGGGGCTTTCCGTCGCCGGTCGCCATGGCCTCTGCCGCAGCGGCTCCTCTAGGGTTTCGTGGCGAGGGGGTTTGGATTCTGCAGTTGGGGTTTTGAGCTGAGAGCCTGAGAGAGGTGGTCTCGGATTTTCCACTGATTTCGTATTTTCACCCGGTACACCATCTCAACTTCAAGGCCAAGCCGTCGCTACAACTTCACATGCCTAGGTCTGCGTGTTCCGTCATCTGATTTATTAGGGTGGCCCCTACTTTGCTTTACCAAGCCCCAAAGACCTCCGCGGCCACGTGGGCACCTTCCCGATGCATCGAGCCCCTTGACATTGTGATACGTGGAGTAGGAAAATTGAGCTACAGGATGTATGCTTGATTCATGCGTGAGCCGTGTTATACTGGTATCTCTCCTTGGTTGTTATGTGTGGCAACCAGCGAGACATTTCAATTTGAATTTCCAAAGTTTGCCTGAGCTTGGGAAGAGAGTGAGCGTGCATGTTTTTAGGTGGATTATTGGTTTTGTGTGGGGAATATTGCTTTGAGTTTAGTGTCGTCTTTGCATCATTCGGGTTTTCGTGACTAAAAGACAAGTACATTATAGAGCAATAGACATCGATTTGTTTGCTATTTGTCTTTACAACTATATCGCCATAAAATTTATTTTATACTTTATTTATGACTATTTAAATGACATGAAAATGATGATGACGATGATGATGGTATTACCTTAATGATGATACGTCAATGATGATAATGGAGCATGTTAATGAATAATAAAACAAATTACATTTTTACAGCATGTGCACAATCATTGCATGATAGATCGACTTTGGTGATCATATGATATCTACCTTGGTGGTAGGGACTCTACGGGAGTAGAAAGTTCCCTAGTTCCTTATTGGACGGGCTCGAGAAAGGATGAACACTATAGAGGGTGTTCACTCATGCTATACCGGTATGAGCGATAAGATAAGTAAATTAGTATATAGAGTCGAGATGCATTGTATTAATAGAAAGATGTTGATATAACTTGGACACACGAATAATGGTAATATTAATGCTTATAGTTGATAAACTACTTGTTTATTGTTTTATTATGTGCTTGCTAGTGCCGATGCCTCTTCTTCCTTGTCGCTGGCTCCCCTCGACATCTCATCAGGACTGCTGGCAGGTCTTGAGTTGCCTGGATCCAACCGCCTTCTCCATCGCCGCCATGGCATCTTCTTCCTCATCATCCACGGAACAACCTATTCTTCCCCATTCCTAAATGTGCTGCCACAGATATGGTGCCTCCACCGCATCTTTGTTGTTGTTGGCACCTATCAACCTACAAGTACAATGTACAATGATCCAATTGGGTATCCCAACGAACCAAGCAAATCACAAGGACCAGAACGATCCAAGATGCTCATGGGTGTGTGCCATTGGGAACCGTACCATCGACAAGTGCACATCCAAGAAGTTGCAAAGTTTGATTTGGAAGCCGCCAGGGCCATGCTCGCTTGTGTCGCTGGGAGCTCCTGCTGTCGAGCTACCAAGTTGATGCGGAGGAGTGGAGGAAGTGAACGGGAGAGTTGCGAGCTCGCCGGAGTCCGGCGAGGCCAAATCTTAGGGCGACGACGGCATTAGTGCTGTAGAGGTGGGGGAGATTGAGAAGAAGATGAGCTTGTTCTTTGCGGACTGGACACATTTCCAGGTAAAATGTTTCTTTGCAACCAAACAAGAATCGGAATTGGATTAAGATCACATTTCCATAGCCAAATTTCAATGACAACCAAACACTAAAACTGAACTGTGGTCCAATACTATTTCTAGTTCAATTGGAGTTGGGCCTCAGTTCGATGGATCCAATTCAATTCTGGTATCCAAACGGACATGAGTGATTTTTGTACTGGTAAAACATGATTTTTGTAGTACAAGTACCAAAATCACTCAAATTATTGAAATAATTATTGGACCACTTGAAATATATAAGTACTCAAATAATTGAAATATATGCAAAAGATAATGAAAACTACGAGAAATAGCGTTGACGTGTATCATGGGGTATTTGCACAATAACTTAACTTATGGGGGAGAAGTAAACAAAAATGAGAAATAGGGACAAACTAAAAAAGCAAGTGACTTATTGGGGGTGTTTGTGGACTTTTCCCATTGATTTAGGAGTGTATGATACACTAATTTGTTTGTATATCATATACTACACTTTTCCCATTATCCGTTACTCATTCTTCAAGTGAGAGTAGGAAAAGTGTAAAAAATGTACTGAGATTTGTTTTTTAGCTAGATGTTGTCAAACAATAGTCATCCCCAAATTAGTTTTAGGATTGCTATTTTTTTTAAAAAAAAAGTACTTTCCATGAATTGTGTAACACACAATTAGTTTACACACTATTATTTTGTTGTGTTCACCCTATTGTTTTTCTTGTTAGCACCTATATGAATAGGAGTAAGTTCAGTTTACTCTCACAAACTATCAGAAAAGTCTAGTTTACCCCTCTGAACTACAAAACCGGTTATTTAACCCACTAAATTTACGAAATCCGGTCAAAAAAAAACCCTCAGGCCGGTTTGCTAGAGTGGTTTTGCACACGTGGCATCTCATTTATCCCAGTCAACAAGTGGGTTCTGCTGGACAGTGGCTTGGCTCACGGCCACAGTGCGTGGACCGAGCCCGCATGCACTGGGTGGCTTGGGGAGGCTCTCGGGTGGCTCAGGCAAACAGATTTCACACCAACTTCATCATGATCGCCTTCTTCTACACCCCCAATCCTCCCTTCTCCAAACAAGCCGAGAGGTCGGTCAGAACGTGGTGAGCCTCCTCCTGTGGATGGAGATGATCCTGGGCGTTGAGACGCTCGGCAAGGTTGCAGAGACGACGATGGGCAACGACGCACTCATGTGGCTCGTCCTGGAGGTGGATGCCATGTACAACTTCCTCCTCCACGGCCACGACCTGCCGGAGGACCTGGAGGGTGTCCGTCCCGGCGACCATGTCCGGGGCGGTGGTCGACTCTGTGTTCTTCGCTTCCACAGGGACCTCGTCGTGCGCGGCCTCGCTGTCCTCCGGGACGGCATCGCGGTGCTCATCTTCGACGACGACCTGCACGCGATGATGCGCGAGCTCCAGGAGGCCGCGGGCTCCCCCGGCTACAAGCCGTCGCCGGAGCTAACCGCGCGTACGCCGTCAAGTCAAGAAAGCGGCGATGGTTGAGGTCCACCTTCATCTTCTTCTCCGACGACCAGTTCCACCGGATCCGCCTTCTCCCTCCCCTCCGGTGGCATGAGTGGCAGTGGCCGGGCGGAGGCGACCTAGCAGCGGTGTAGTGACTGGGGAGGTGGCAAGATCCATTGTCTCCCTCCCTTCAGGTGGCACTGGCGAGAGCGTGGGAGGAGACGAGGATGGTCATGTACACATTCATGGCCCCACCGCTGACCGCCGCACCGGTGTGGTACGCGACGCCACCAAGGATCATGGACGGCCGACGCTTGCGCCTCTCAGTGGTGGGCGGTGCCAGGGGAGGAAGCGACATCAGGTGTGGGGGGAGGAACCGAAGACGGCACAGGTGGCGGTAGGCGTGGCACAGGAGCCCGGAGGAGAGGGCGGTGCCGTGGGGGAACCAAAGGAGAGCAAGGGTGCAGGGGCACCGGCGAGCCAGAGGCCGGCAAGCCGAGAGGAGGCACAGCGTAGGGAGCCGAGGGCACCACCGGGGCACAGGGGAAGACTAGGCCGGGTGCGACAGGACGCGGGCACGGGCGGTGCTGCCGGCGGCAGCGACGGTGTAGGGCCGGTCAGAGACGCCGGGCAAGCCAAGGGGAAGCGGCGCCATAGGAAGCATTGGCTGAAGAAGCTCCAGGGGAAGAAGATATAGAGAAATAGAATGGGGATGAGAGGAGGAGCACCACGTCCACCACTCACAGTGACACGTCAGCAAAACCACCCCAAATGCGGCCACGTCAGCAAAACCATTCCAGCAAAACGGCTCAAGGGGTTTTTTGACCGGATTTTGTAAGTTTAGGGGGGGTTAAATAACCGGTTTTGTAGTTCAGGGAGTAAACCAGACTTTTCTGATAATTGGAGGGAGTAAACTGGACTTATTCCTTATGAATATTATTCTCAATTGTGACATTTTGAAGGTAAATTGAAAATATTTCAAGTCTCTTTTTTGTCCATTGAAAAATTGCATTTGTGAAATCAATATAAAAGACCAACAAATAGCTTGATTGCTTTAAAGTATTATGAAATAAATTGATAGCACGGTCCATTCTATCCTGTGAAACTTTTGTGCCGTTCTAGGTAGGCCCACGTGCCTGGGTGACGGCTCAAGCACGACCCGTAGGGCGGTCGTGCCGTGTTGGGCTGCCACAAGCCCGTTTGGCCCGTCGGGCCGTATATGGCCCACTTAGCCTAAAAAATAAAAAAAATGAAAATAGAAAAAAATAAAATGTGTAGAATTCATAAATACATATGAAAGTTGTAAAAAATGAGACAAGCATATTGAAAATGTAATAAAGAGCTTTATTAATATTGAAATGGCTGCCTCGTTAAAACATTTCTAAGTAAAAACTCAACATGAGAAAACATTAGCAAAGAAAAAAAAGTACAACCTATAGCTCTATATACATCTTTGTTCTAAGTGTCATTGTCGAGATACAGAATTTTGAACACATCTGACAACTCTGTATTTTTCCACAAGTGTTGTGTTCGCGAATCAGTTTGTTCCCAGTCCTTCACGATTAGAAGTATCTCCACCATCTCACTCGTAAGACGTGTTCTACTCTCCTCCAATATTCTTCCAAAAAGACTGAAAGCAGACTCCGAGGAAACCGTCGAAACAGGAACAGTTAACACATCACGTGCAAGTATGGATAACCTCCAATATTTAAGGTATTTAGTTTCCATAGCAACAATATCCTCGCGTAAAACTAAGTCATTTTCATATATTTTCAATTGAGTAGCAATCTATAAAATATAATGCACAATAATAGGAGATATTGGATAGTACACAGCGGACAAAGCAACATCGGCCTCATAAAAAGTTTATAAAAACTGTAGTATCTTCTCAGCAACGAACCAATGTTGCCCAGTCAATAGTACACTACCGTCAGTGCTCTGATAGTTTGTTTGAAAAAAAAAGGAAAAGTGCACTTATACGATAAAAGACTCTTAAGCATCAAGTAAGTAGAGTTCCATCATACTGGCATGTCCAAACCGAACTTTTTTGGATGTACACCCATTGCCCTGCAGAACTTCTTATATGCTACTATTCTTACGTTAGAATTATTCAATAAAGATATCACATCGCGAAAAGATTTAAGATACACATCCAACCTCTTCAAACCGGATTTGACTATAAGATTAATAATTGACAAGTGCATCGCTGATGTAGCAAGAAGGAATCGGCATATGTACTGAATACTAGAGTAAGAATATCCATGGCTTAGAGTTTGAAGCGGCATTGTCTAGAGTAATTGAGAATATTTTATTTGTAAGACCAAAGTCTTCCACGACTTTAATAATGTAGTCTGTAATATTCTCAGTCGTGTGTGCTACATTAATTAATTTGAAACATATAATTCTTTTTTCTATTACGTAGTTATCATTAACATAATGAGCAACTACACTAAGATAATCCTCCCTAGCGCGGTCACTCCATATATCCGATGTTAGGGCCACCGAAAATGTGCATGTAGCAAATTTATCTTTTAATCTATCACGCCGTTCATTGTAGTATTTTACTAGATCCCTAGTTGTTGTCTGCCTAGAAATGGAAGAGAATCTAGGATTATGTGATAATGGTACAAAATACTTTCATAATGTTTGTCTCATGACATAAACAACTGACACCCCTTCATGCGCTATATAAAGAGTAAAGTTGATATATAGAGGAAGGAACAGACGAGAAGCGAGAGACAAGAAGATTAAAATTCCCTTATGAGAGACAGGGAGAGAAAAACAACAAACACATGAGTAGGGTTATTATTCTCTCAGGAGAAGGTCTAAACTTGTATAAATTCCCATGTCTTTTCCTGTGTGATTTCGATTCAGAAGAGCCCCTTGCATTCATTCATAAAGTTGATACTAAACCATCGATACCATACAAAACCACCTGCCCTAGCTGAAGCACCGCTTCTCCTTTGAGTAATTTTGCGCGCATGCGACGTTCCAAGCATCAGCCTCCACTTCCAAGCATCAACGCTAGCCTGACTGCTCATGCCGATGTCCACAGTGGCAACGAGAAGCAATTTTTTTGCTCCAAGAGCCTACCAAGTAATTGCGGTGAGGATGGCCTTAGAAGCCTATCCGATCTGATGATCACCATCATAGAGGAAGATAAATCACACCCGCACAAGTACAGAAAGTAAAATAAACATAGAGATATGGGTGACTTCTTCTTTCCTTATTCCTCTTTTGATCAACAATACGTGCAAATGATTGGAACCCCCTATATATAGACTAGAGCGATGAGGAGCCCACCATGGGCCAAGGACGGCCCAGGCCCAAGTTTCCCAACACTCCCCCTTGGGTACTCATCCAACATGTTCATGCCTCGTCAAAACTCTACAAAAACCCAGTGGAAAAAATTTTAGAGAAAGAGTACATGATACACGTTCTGCTATGTTGCACGAATTGCCTCATTAAAAATCTTAATCGAGAAACTTCAGGAAACTCGTCAAGGAAAAAAGAGTACAATCTACCAAATTTCATTTAATCTCCAGGATTTATTCTTTAGGTACTCGATCTTCGTGATCAAGTATCAATAATGAGTTTGTGAATATTCTTCCCCCTGAGTTCTGCACTTTTCTAAGTCTTATCGTTCAAATTCCACATATGCACCTTTCAAAGCTAGATTCTAGAAGTGACTTAGTGAATAAATCTACAAGATTTTCATATGACTTAGTATGTAATACTTTAATTTCGTCCATCTTTTGCAATTCATGAGTATAAAAGAACTTGTGGTTGATATACTTTGTGAGATGACTCTTCATATAACCCGTTCGCACTTGTGCAACATAAGCTGCATTATCTTCATAGATAATAGTGGGAGTTTACACGGTATTCAATCCACACGACTACTGCATATGGTGAATTATCCATCGAAGCCAAGCATATTCTTGTGAGGCCTTGTACAGTGTTATGATTTCTGAGTGGCTTGTCAAAATCGATATAAGACTTTCCTTAAACGATTTTTATGAAATTACAGTTCCACCACACAGGACTACATAGCCTGTTTGTGACTTGGCTGTATGCTGGTCCGATAGGTACCCGATATCTGCATAGCCAGTAATAGTCAGGTATTGGTTCTTTCTACAGAACAGACCAAGGTCTTTGCTTCCTTGGAGATATCAAAAGATGTCATTTGTCCCCTACCAATGCCTTTTGGTAGGTTCTATACTATACCTTGCTAATAGGTTTACGTCAAATGAATTTGCTACGTATTTTTCTATAATTTTACTACTAATTTCAGTGACCAAAGGCAATTTAAGCAATTATGATTAATCAAAACTGTAAATAAATACAAAAAAAACATAGAAAATAATAACAATAGTGCTAAACATGCTTCAAATGCTACAAAGATTCAAAATTTGAATTCCCGAGACCCTTTTCTGCGGGATTATGAATTTTCAGCTGAATTCTGCAATTTCCAAGGACTTATTTGCTAATTTTTAGTTCGAGAAAATTTCAAAATACTTTCATAATGTAATTTGAAAAAAACAGGGTCTATCAAAGCGAAATTCGAAGGCCCTCTATAATTTTTAGAACTCTAAGGGCCCATTTGCAATATTTTCTAAATTTCCTTGTGTCGGGCCATTTTTCCATGGCCCACCCTACTAAATCGACTGTTAAAAACGCAGTGAGGGGACAGTGGTTTCCTACCTTGCTCCCGATGTGGCGACACCACGAGGCGGGTGGGGCGCGCGGTCGGCCGGCGACGACGGCGGCGGCTTCGGTGGAGCGTTACCGCACGCGCAGCGGCGACAACCGCGCAGACGGCCGGAGCGGCATGGTCGCGACGAACGCAGGCGGCTCACGACGGTGCGTGGTGCAGGAGTTGGCGCGCGGCGGCGTTCCGCCGAGCGGCGCGCGCGCGAGGCCGTCGGGGTTGACGGCGGTCGTGCGGCATGGCGGAGCCATGTAGGCGGCGCCACGGCGACGCGGAGGCCGCGGTGGCCGTCTTTGCCGCATGCATGCGAGTCTTTGGCGGCCAGACACCACTTTTTTTCTCTTGCTCTTTCCACGATGCAATCTACAATCCCTCTTTCAGTCAATCTTCCTTTCAGCATTGTGTCACCGACTATAAGTCAGCTCGCGGAGATTAGAGGAAATTTGCACCGTGAAAACATAAAAAACCAATCTAGAATGCACAACTGTATAAAATAAAAGCAATCTAGAAAGCGATTCAATCTACAAAACAGTGTCATCGTTCATCGATGATTACCTTCTCGATCCTTGTAAAGGAGGCCTAGAAGTAGGCCGGAGAGCGTAGTCATGCTGATAATGTGTTATGCAACCACCGCCAATGAGTCCGATCCGATGATCACCGTCGTAGAGGAAGATGAATCGCACACACACAAGCACAGAAAGTAAAATAGACACAGAGATATGAGGGACTTCTTCTTTCTTTATTCCTTTTCTGATCAACAGTACGTATAAATGATTTGAACCCTCTATGTATAGACTAGAGCGATGAGGAGCCCACCATGGGCCAAAGCCGGCCGGCCCAGACCCAAGTTTTCCAACTACCTGCACCCTTGGTTTTGCATTGGATTTTCGTGTCTAAAGCAATTCGACTTGCTACTCGGAGGAAATGTTAAATGTTCAAATCTGGTTTCTGGATTGTAAAGAGATGTGAGTATTGAAGAATTGGGTACTCAAAACGTCATATCCGACCGAACAACGAAAACATAGACGTGGCTTGGATGAGGGGTTTGTTGCACATTGAACTGATGGTGGAAAAGACACATTCTGATGATCGATCGAGTGCCACATTTGGCACCCAGCAGAATGCCAACTATGGGTCTTTTGGTTTATTACCCCAGTTAGTCATACCAAAATTTTGACGTTGCCCTGAAAATTTGGCTACCGTTTGGTTCAATACCAAAATTTGGCATTGCCCCAAAAATTTTGCCTTGCCCAGCTTTGCCTAGACATTTCCTTGGCAATTTTTTGGTTGCAGAATCGGTCGCCAATGAATTGGCATCGCCTCGCCCACTACAGTGCCATCTCCCACGTTCAGCTTTCTTCTCCCCTCGTTTCTTCTTCACTGAGCCAAGCCGCCATCTCACCGCCCTGGTGGCCCTTGGCCCCTATAAAAGGATGCCCCAGGTGCGCCTTAGCCTCCTCACCTCAGCGTCGCCATCCACTTAGCCATTCCATCTCTTTAGCGGTCTAATTTTGAAGCTCTTTGGCGGCCACCGAAGCTCGGATCTTTGTCCTCTCCGGCGACGACAAGCTCCCTCCGGCCACTTTGACCCTCTTCGGCATCGCATCAACGCCGCGAACCTCGTGTGCGCACTCACTCTGCGCGAGGACCACCAGAGCACCTACTTCACAAACGACCGAACCTCACCGCCACTAAACCTCATTGCCAACACCCTTTTCACCTCACCCCTCCGCCGCAAGGTAGCTCAATAGCATCAGTAACACGTTAGCTTCATTTTGTGCACACCCATGCTCCTCGCCGTGGCACGTAGCGCCGACGAGGAGGTCATCGGAGCATCACCGACTTCGTGCCTTCGTGGTATGTCCACGTTAGAGCCACGTTGGCTTTCATGTCTACGTGGCTGCCAACTTGGCGGCCACATCCCTCGGACCGACAACGCACGACCCGTCCGATTTGAAATCAACCATCACGATAGAGCGGGAACGTTCGGACCACTGAACAGCCCTCGCGATCTGGATCGTTAAAATCCAATCGGACCGAACGAAATGATTAGAAACGTTCTGCCTGAAGGGATCGCGGGAAGGCTACGATAGTACAAACAAAAATTTTACCGCGCAACCAAGGAACCTCTGCTAGTAATAGATCACGAGATTACCACTAAAAATGTCGACTCGTAGCGGATGTAGAGTCGATGTAGCGAGTTCAAGCAGTCGTAGTCGTACTTGCTGCGCGCCTTCTCCTCCTACTCCAATGAACATCGTGAGTCGCGGATCGTCCGAGTGCTGATGCTTCGCAACAACACCTCCAAGGTATCCACACGTACTGGGCAGGGACACCACGCTCAGGAGTGCTAGCGCCGGCGTGGTTGAGGAGAGTGTGGCTATTAGGGTTTCTGGATTTCTTCTAGAAAGATTGATCAATCATACCCCATGCCACCGCTCCTTTATATATAGGCATCCATAATGGGTCCCGAACTTGAGGCCTATTAGGAATTCGAGGCCTATAAGAATTCGGATCTCCATCCAAATCAAATCCTAGCCCTTTAAGTGTGTGACCCTATAGGTTCGTGTGTAATCGGTTGTGACTCGGAAACTCTTTCCCGATCACGAGTCGTCAGCGGTACCTAGCAACACATAACGATTTTCGAACACACACAGAATATATCGGACGAACCTTAATGCAATATGATCTACGACCATCTCCTTATCACTTACGACCAGCTCGTACTTAGTCACGACCAGTTCATAATTTGTTACAGCTAGTTCGTAACTCCTTACGACCAGTTAGTACCTAACTACGACCAGTTTGCAACTCCTTACGACCAGTTGGTGATAATATTCGAGTAGTCTTCGACTAGGTCGCATCTCCATACAATTTCGGCCAGTCTACGACTTCGCGAATAGAACGACCTGCTTGTGTATTCTCCCTTTGCCTCACGATATCTGGTTGAACTTCAGGTGAGATAAAATGTCATACATGGACTGTTCAAAACTTTCTCAATCAAGTGTCGAATAACTTCATGTTGTCGACACTTCGACCACTAGTGGCATGGCCATGCACTTTCTTTATTCGACCACAACGAGGGGCCCAGAGACATCTCTTCTGTTATGTTAGGAGGGGCAAATCCCATATCGATCAGTCATATTTCTCCGCATATTTCATAGCATACCCGAAAGCTACCTTTATAACTACCTAGTTACAGAGTAGCATTTGGTAACCCCTAAGAGTGCCATGACACATGTAGAAAACCATGCTGGTCTCAGGTCTAAGGATTATACATCATCATTGCTTGAGACCAACTAACGACACATAGAATCATAACAATCTCAATAGTGTCTCAAGGTGGATCTTATCCAACACCATGTTCTCTAACATGTGTCCATATTATTGATTTGATATCTTCATATCTATGACCTATGTAATATGGTCATCAACCAATACATATGCTAGTCTATTCATATGTGTCCTCATACGTTTCCGACCAGGGAACGATTAAGAATAATTATCGTAGAAATACAGAGTTTCACAATCAAGTCACATACTTGATGATAAATATTAACGATATAATTCTAGGAACAAGATAACACATTATCCAATGTTATGAACATAATGTAATATAATCATCTCTATGATTGCCTCTAGGGCATATTTCCAACACGGCCCGTCTGAATGTCCCACTCATTCAAGGCCATCAATTCCCGATCGGACCATCAGAAACGTTCCGACTCACACCGCGTGTGTGTCGCTGCCATTGGTTCACTGGACCCCACCAGTCAGCGTCTGAGGCTAGCTCAGCCTTGGTGAGAAAAGTATTAAAATATTTATAAAATCCGAAATCCATTTATTCACACACGGAAAAGTATGTTAAGCTTCTAAAATGCATAACTAATTCATTTTTACTTCAAATACAGTGAAACCAATTTTGTTAATTTTCATTTTAAGCGAACTTATTTATAAAAATGGTTTCAATCTTACCTCTATCATATAAGATATATTTTGTGGGAATGATCCCAAAATGAATTATTTTTACATTATAAATTTGCAATGTGTTATCATCCACCAAAGTGCTTACTGTTTTGCATGTCACAGGAGGTAATCTCACCTCTTTATTGGTAGAGTATCTGTATTCAATCTTGGCTCTAAACCAAACAACAAAAATCAACTCTTCCAAAATTTTGGTAATCTATTTGGTCCCAAACCAACACTACACCGTGGCACAGTATTAAGGGCAATGCAACTGCCGGGAAAAACCGCGTTCAAAGGCAATTTATCTGTCGACAATTAGTTTTCCCAGCACTTATGCCCTGCCCGATAAAGTGCTGCCGGGAAAAACATTTCCCGGTAGATATGTGTATTCCCGGCAGTTAACTGCCCTAGAAAAGTTGATTTTCCCCGGCAGTTAGCTTTTTCTCGGTAGTTATAGTTTTCCCTAGCAGTTAATTGCCCTTAATACTATGCCATGGTGTAGTGCAAATAGCAGCCCGTGCAATTTCGCCAAATATTTGGCTCATGTTGGTCACACACCAAACGCCATTATTTTGCCAAGAAATTGGCTTTGCCTAGATTTTGGCTCTACCAAAAATTTGGTTTGGTTAAGCAGGGCTCCAAACCAAAGAGGCCCTATATCTTTATCTTGTGGCTATATTGTAGTTGCCCTGTGAGAACATTTCAGGTGCTCCACTATAATTGATGCTTTCGGATGCTTCCATTGTTCAAAAAACAGTTCAATAGTTATTAATTTTTTTGAAAACATTTACATAGATAGGGTATGATTCAATCTAGCACCCCACAAAATGTCAAATCCAAATTCAATCTACGTATTGAGAAACAAAAAGACAAATTTTAGTGAATAGTAACATTATCTTTTTCATTTTTACTTTGGATTTTCTTTTCAACATATTTTTGTCTTTTTTGTTTCTCAATGTGTTGGTTGAATTTGGATTTGAAATTTTTGGGAGGCTAGATTATATCATACCCTATCTTTACTCCTTTAAAAGAACATACTGATTATGGATGATGTGTTCTTCGCACCCCCTTCATGTCCTGGCCGCATCGCAGATGTAACATCCAAGTGCATCATTGCACCACTTTCCTTGTGTTTTCAGGCGGAGTGGAAGCGGATCTGCGTCCACACACCTCACCGAAGCACCATTCAAAGACCAGAAGAGATGGAGGAGACCTTCAAAAGGGTGGGGGAGACGATGGCTTAGTGAGAGAAGGGGCGACTACTTGGTGAGAGGCAGGCCCAGGGGGAGCTCATAGAGGAGATGAGGCAAACAGGGAATGGATTCAAATGGGAATAGTTGAACAGAAGGGGAGAGGATAAAGGACTGTTTGCTTTGGGACCTGTTGCCCCGATGCCTGGCTAGGACTGCACCCTGGAGTTTGCCGGTTGATGTTTGGTTGCTTCCCAGGCAGATCACCAGGCTCAGACGTAAGATTTGAGGGCCTGGGAGCTCGGGAAGGTTGCCTGGAGGCTGTGAGGATCTACACCGTTGATTGCTCGATCCAACGGTCTATTTTTTATTCATTAATTTTAGACACAGGTTTTCAACCAAACAACTCATCTTCAAGTTTGCCTGACCAGACAAAAATTATCTACTTTTCAGACTATCTACAGATACTATTTTTTTTTCAAACATAAAATCCAAGACACCAACCAAACAAGTTTTAAGACTAGGTGGGGAGGTAACATTAGCATTTGCTGCTGCATCCACTCGCCCTCCTTTTTGCCTACTGTGTGCACTTTTTCAGCTCCCGCCTCGCCCGCCTGCCCGTAGCCAAGCCTGACTTCCAAAAAAGGAACGCATTTGCGTTTTTTTGGCAGCTTGACCCGACACCAATTTTTGCATCCCACAGGTGGCTCAAAACCGTGCCCACCCAACCAAACACGTCGCCCTGCATCCTGCGAGTCTGCCCCGGCGTTGGGCCACCCAACTAAACACGCCCATAATGTTCTTCCATGGCTATGTGTTGGTCTCTTTGAAGACATGACGATTCATAGAGATCTAATTGCATCAAGCAACACATAATTAGTACGGAAGAAAATAGGTAATGTTTTTAACATATGTATACCAGCACGAATAGTACATTAGCAAATCATCTCAAATCCCATCCAAAAATCACATGAAATCAAAGGATTTACAAGAACGAACCCTAACCCTTTCCCCAATCATTTGTTAAAAAGAAATCGCGAACAACAAAATAAAGGAAAAATCGCTACCAGATCCAAACCAACCAATCAAGCAATCCGATGCGAGATCATATAATTGAAGCATGGTTGATTTGATTCAATGGATGGGCGATGTGGATATGATTTACATTTTTTTAGGGGGGGGGGGGGGTGGATCTTCGTGACCGAAGGCGGAGGCGAGGATGGGATCATGTCGGGGGTGGAGGCGAAGAGCCGAGGAGGGGATCAAGTCGGACGGTCCGAGGCAAGGAAGCGATGTAATGGATCTTATACAGCTCGATTTGGAGCGTAATAGGCTCTAAATTGCATCGGGATTTGATTACACGGTATCGGATTACAGCCCATACCAACCAAACAAGATTTAATGGAATCCATTCACAGTGTAACCCAAAAGTAGCCCAACCAAACACGTTCTAGTTCATTTTAGCAAACTTCCTTGCCACACCATTGTTTAACAATTTTAGTAAATAAATTTCCATAAAGAAAATAATAAATTTAAAGACTTCTATTCTAACTAAATAAAGTGTTGTATCCGCATATTGCAAGAGAAGTTCTATGCGTTCATTAATTAGAGTTCTTAAATATTCATGCATGCTAGTTACAAGGACGTAAGTACATGAGTGGAATAAAATTATCTCCCAAGACCCATTAATTACCCGAAGCCTTGGTTTTGCAATGCATTTTGTGTCTAAAACACTTCGAGACGTAACAGTGTATAAAGCACTTCGAGTTGCAACTCGGACAAAGCGTTCAGCGTTCAAATCTTCTTTCCGGATTGTATAGAGATGTGGCCATTGAAGAATGTAGCCTCAAGAAAGAACAAAGACACTAAGACAAATCTTGCATGTATAGGATTAAGGGTGGTGAGATGATTAATTATCATGAATTAATATGATTTTTCCTAAATTTTTAGAAGTCAAATTGATCTCACCAAAATCCAAACCAAATCTTTGATGCAGATTTTAAAAAGAAATTAATTCAGACAAATGGAGTATTAACAATGCCTGAAATAAATTTTCCGAAGTTCTATTTGAGTCTAAGAGAACTCACCAAAATTTTCAGAATTTATTTACTATTTTTAACTGCTAGGTCAAACTTGTTGTAATTCAGTCAAAACATTTTAAACCCAATCAAACTGGTCGAGTCGACTTGGTTCGACTAGACCAACCGATCGTGCCACCCTCCGACCCAACCACCTGACCGAGCCAGGTCCGACCCAACCCGCTCGCGCAACCGACTTGCTGCGCCGTTTTCTTTCTTCCACTAACGAGCCGGCCCTCTTGTCGGGCTCGTCGTCTTCCTCGCGTCGCTCGGTCGAGCGCGCTGGCACAGCGCATGCGTGCCACGACGTCTCGACCACCACCTTCTGCTTGTTCGAATGCCTTCGAAGCGTCGCCTAGACCTCACGAACCTCCCAGGCCAATCCACTTCCTTTCTCTCACTCTCTCTCGCCTTCTTTGACCACTTCTGTGTTTAGGCCGAGGTAGAAGACGAAGGCAGCGCAGGCGTTGGTGACTCCCGCGAGCCCGCGATCCCACCGTCGGGTTCCTCACTGGACGCCGCGTCCATTTTCCCGTTCCGAGACCTTGTCATCCACGGAGTCGACAGGAACGATATCGTCGTCCCCGCCTCCGGCGGCCATGGCCCCGTAGCTTGTGAGCATTCTGGTGAGTCCCTCTCAACGTTATCTAGTCCATTAAGATCACATCACCCGGTGAGTCTTTTGCCGAGTTTAATTTGGGTTTGGTGCATCAACGAGGGAGTACAACCTCTTCTTCTCCGACTTCGGTCAACCGCTGTCGCCTCATTTCTGGGCGCCACCAACATTCTTCGGCATCATCGTCGGGCGTGCCACGCTCCTGGAGACTAGGAGACCCCAACGCGCACCTCCCCGAGTCTTCTAGAAGTCCGTAGCATCTTCTCCACATGCGTCGCCCTTTCGGCTTTGCCTTTGGCCATCGCGAGCTCGACGCCGACAACCTTTGGACTTTGCATCGCCACCAGCGTGTTCGCGAGGACCTTGCGCACCCACTGGAGCCGACCCCGAGCCCGGAGTGTCACTCCTTCGCTGGATCACCTTGTTTGCCGCACTGCTCATGCACAGGGGCTCCGACAAGCCGCTAGTAGGTTTAGGGTTAACATGTCATTAGCTTTTAAATGATTTTGGTTATGTGTGTATGACATGTAGACCCCACCAGAGATAAACACGATTAGAAGTTTAAATTAACACCTGTTTTAGTCTCTGTGCGATTGACATGTGGGCCTGGTGTAATTAGCGCATAGTGCTCCGATTTCGTAGATCGAGTGTGGACTACGGTCCATGCGAACACATGGACCAGCCACTGACCTGTGGGTCCCGCATGGCCTTTGACTGGTCAAAGTTGACCTAGTCAATCCTCGCTTCGGGCCCCACCTATCATTCTCTGTGGTTAGCTGAAAGCGTGTATAAAAAGTATTTAGTACTTTTAGAAATTCTGAAATAAATTACTTTTGTACTAAAAATGGCTGAAACTTAAAAATTCATAAGTATTTCATCTTAACTCCAAATTGAGTGAAATCAACTTTGTTACTTTTCATTTTTAGTGTACTTTATTTTGGTACAGGTTTGAAATTTTCTACCATCACAAAAAAATTGATATTTAAATTGTTTGTGCACTTATGTCTTTAACTTTGTGAAATTCTTAGAAAATCCTTATGAACTCCTTTTGGACTAAAATTTTACCTAAATTCTTATAAAATCATACTCTGCCTGCTCTGTAAGCTTCATGCATTTTTTTACAAATTTGAATTTGTGGTTAATTTCGGTGTTATTCGTTCTTTTCATTCGATCGGTAGGTTTTGAAGAATCATGTTCTTACGAGAGTGATCTGCAGGTTCTTACGAGAGTGATCCGCGAAGAAGAGGACCGTCTTCAGCAAGGCAAGAAATCCCTCCTTTGATGCATGTTGATCCTATATGTTCAAATGCTATTATCTTGTTTGCAAAGTTATGTATGTATGTTCTATTTTGATGTTTAAATGCTCGTTCAAAGTAGTTTATCCTAAATAGATGCATGAGCTATAGGTAAATGTTCAGCCTTTACCGAGCCTAGGTTATTATATCTGCTGTGATTTAGAGCTCGATGGATGGACTCTAGTCACATTATATTTAGTATACGTGTCGATGTCGCTCAGCCGTGCTTAGTATCGGTAGAATGGGGATCATCGCTTCGGCGATGGTCATGATATCATCATTATAGCTACTTGGGTCAGAGTACTCATGTACATATTGTATTTAGAAAAATTGAAACTAAAAATAAAAGGATTTAGACTCGGGCAGATGGTTTGCTAGTGTAATTGTCGGGTGTGTGGTTTGTGCCCGAGTCAATAAGGACCGAATTACTTGCACCATTGATCTAAGCACTTTTGTGTACAACCACATGAGGGGGATATGAGATCTCTCTTGACTTAGTACTTTGGCGTGTGCTGGCTCGGAGTCGTAGGTGGTAGATGTTAGGGAGAAAAATATTTTGTTGTTTGGATGTGCGGGGTGGGTTCTGGTTAGGTTTCTGCGCCGAGGAGTGTCGGTAGTTGTCTAAGGCTTTACCCCGAGGGGTAGTTGACCGAAGCTTTACCGGTGGCTCCGACACAATGTGTGGGTCCTCTGTGGGAGCTCCATCTGCACACATAAGGGTGGTTCACAGTTTCACCCATGCGGCGACTCTTAACTTGTACATCTCATTGGAAAACGTCTTGTAGGACTTAGCTCTGTTGGCATACCTAAGGAAGTGTGCTATATAGCTTGGCAAAAGAGTGATCTGATGTGTGGGTAAAGTTGTACACCCTTATAGGGTTTAATCTATTCGAATAGCCACACTCTTGTTATGGACACGCTTGGTTATTTCCGCAAGAATTAGACTCTACATTTTGATAAAACTTGAAATCGGGTGGTACGAATGGGTAATTCGTTCTATTGTTATGGTGGCTGTGGTTAGTCACCTCTAGGATGTTATTTATGTTTATATTTGTTGTCTTGCTGTTATTTAACCAAATAAAAACATATTTGGTCAATTGCCTTACAATCTATCACGTTATTGCAAAGAAACTGCATTTATGCTGAAAACTGCTTAAGTGTAGTAGCCTTCCTTTGATGCTGGAATGTATGTAGCTATGTATAGGTTTGTTAATTGTAAATCTTGCAAGTACAATCTTGTACTCAGTTGCATTGTTTACTATTGTGAGGTGGATTTCACTTCTGACGACTAGCTCAGCGTTTCCGATCGGTTGCCTTGTGGGTAAGGGCACTGGTTGGCTTTTGTTTATTGCCATCTTATGGCTTGTGTGTTTCTCGCGAATTTGATCTTTTGTGATATATTTGGCCGGTCGGCTCTTTTGTATGAAATATGAGTTAGTATGTTGAATATGTTGTAAATTATGAAGACATCAGTAATGTAATAACTTGTGTATGGAATTGATGTTGAGTTTTGTAGGGTGTATGTGTACCGCTGTTCTGGGAGGTACATAATACACCGAGAGAAGAGAAATTTGATTTGTGATGCTAGGACCAACGAGAAGGTTAAACATTACAAGTTAAATCGCCCGGCGGCTCTCACGGTTTCTAGTAAATTGACTGATGTGTGTAACTATTGTGCTACTGTAGGTGAGACAACCTAATGTCTCCTCCTACTACGTCCACATAAATGAGACACTACTTGAAACCTACACACGCCTTGGCGCAAGGCGAATGCAAGTATTTGTGTCCAAGAAAAAGAGAATTCTGGAGATAGAACTAATGTAGTTTATCAAATAGTATGTGGAGGTAAACCATGGCAAGGTCTAAATTCAAATAGTACATAACTCCACACACTCAAGAGTAGATATGGATACAAAGAAAATTAATTAAAACAAAAAATGTTGTTCGTAGAACAGGAATATTAATGTTGTGCGGAGGTGAACACATGGGATGGTGGTTAGGGGAAACAGAATTCTTGACATACAAGCTATGGAACGCACGCAAACAGGTGGGTCTCTGTAATAAAAGGGTTTATATGCACAAGATCAGGTGAATATTTAGTCATCCCTTGTGAATTTATATGCACAAGATGACAACAAAAATGAATATTCAACCATGAGTATAACTCCTTCAATTTTGGAGAAAACACATGTCAAAACACAACTTATATAAAAGTTCAGGGTTGTTAAGTACAACCCTTAACAATCTTCGTGCTATGTTCCTCATCATCGTTGCACAACCATATCTAGAAGTTCCATATCTATAGGGAGGATGAAGCAGTGGGCCAGCGGCGATGGCAATAGGTTCCCCTCTGTCTCTATGCACGACCACTCATAAAAAAAAAAGATGAAATTTTATTAACAAAAGGTGGCAAGTATCAATTTTGTTTTGTCACATTCTTAGTGAAAATAAAATGACTAACCTACCCATTGATGACAAAGAGGCAGGTCCCACTAGTAAGGAATAATCCACCTGGTGTAAACAATGACAGAGAAAACAATGTGAACCCAATGAACATATTCCTACCAAAACACACAGGGTTCCAAGATTGACACAAAAAGGAAGGAAATGATTGCAGAACTGAAATAATCGTGGAGCTGTTCAGTTGGTAGGTTCAATTGGAGGAAGTGAAATAAAAGGAAATTTGTACCATGCCGCGGAAAGATCAGCGTGTGCATTCATTTTAAAGCCATAATTCTGGTTAAACTTTTAATTCCCATGATATAGATCCATCTATTTTTACATGAATAACTGTGGAACCGTTCAGTTGTCAGGTCCAATTGGAAGAAATGAAATAAAAGGAAATTTGTAGCATGCTGCGGAAAGACTGGTGTGTGCGTTCATTTTAAAGCAATAATTTTGGTTAAACTTTTAAGCCCAGCAAAGGCAATAATGGTTCACTCAGCAAATGCGCACCTGCACCATGCTGATACATTGACTTTTGGATGCTATCAAGCTTTTCGACAAATTCAGGTGATTCAACCCTAGATTTAAGAAAATTAAACAACTGCAAAGCAAAGGAAGAGACAAAAAAAAATTAGGACAGTTTCAGAACAGAAGGAAGAAGTACAAATGAAAGCTCTCTTTTCTCTTTCCCTCACTCGCTAGTCCCTGCTTTCATGTCACCCCAATATGTGATACAAAAGTGCCAGAGAACAACTTAGCCCACAGTTGTCATTGAGAAAACAAAATTGGAAACGGTAAACTTGGCACCAGGAACACCATCTGCTACATCCATGGCTCATAACAGATATTTCCCCATATATAGAAGTAACTAAAAATGAATAACTATTCTAAAATCCAGGACATAACGTGACTCATCATATTTGCTCATGAGGTGGCTTTTCAACTTGTAGATTCGCACTTTCAGCATGCACACGCATCACGGGAACCTGTATGCAGGTCGCAGTTACTTTCACTCTGTCATTATAGGACTGGAGGAGAATAAAGTTAGGAGGACACTCCTGTTTGCTTATATGTCAAGTTTAAGAGAGAAGTTTGATGGAGAGTTATTCAAAGACTTTCTAGGATAATGGTCAGGCTTTCACTTACCCAGATTTTTCTGGTCTCCTCCACCATTTTCATCTCCTCCTCATTATACCCGTTTTCAAGGTTCGGTGCATTATGTGAATATATATGAAAACATACTGCAGAAGGAAAAACACATTCAACATGAAGGGCTGATGAAAAAATTGATTTGACATGTGTTCAGGATATTACAGAGTTACAATCTGTTGTTTGAAAATATTGAATGTTGGTGTCTTTCCTTCCGAGACCTAAATAAAGTGTAAAACAACGATCATGTATCTGAATTTGTGCCATAACTGGAAAGAGAAGAATAGTAAGGGTGGGGGATGTTTACCTCTTGAGTCAGAAGCTTGAGTCCTTCCATAGCCGCAACACCTGCCACATCGACAGTCAACAAATTGCCATCAATTTGTTCGGTCAATACTCCAATGCACCCAACAAGCAAACATTTACATATCAAATATGCATCAGGCATCAGGCAGCAGTAAGCAGATTATGAAAACATTCTATTTGACAAACTAAAAATGGTGTTAAGAACTCAAGCTGACCAGGCACAAAAACAAGAATACTAAGCATGTCTGGTTGCTTCCCAAATTGTGCATCGAATCACCATTGATCTTGATTGGCATATCAGCTAGACAGCCACCACACCTACGTCCTCACTCGACGGAAACAATGCACCTCTAAGTTACCGGCGATGGCCAGGTCCGACCCCAACCGTTTACTCCTCCTCGTTCAACCTGTCGTGTCGTCGTCGGCCAGGAATTCCATGACAGCACCTTCTGGGCGTCGCTATAAGCAGATGAGGGGTAAGAGATTTGTGGCAAGGCCAGTGAATCGAGGCCAGCATGGAGTTGGACTGGAGGAGAGAGAGGTAAAGATGTCAAAACCCCAATCACCATCGATCTTGATTGGCATTAGCGCAGATCAATTTGGGGGGAATGCATTTGCCCCCAAACAACTAAAGAAGAAGCAGAACAAAAAAAGGCAAAACCCACAACAAGCTAAACGAAGGGAGCGAAAATCACACAAAGAAGTAGGACGAAGGAGAAATGGCGGCAATAAAACTTTCTTCCCTCGAAGGCCTGAACAAGAGAAACGTCACGATAAAGACCCGAGGAAAAGCAAATCCGCCCAGATCCACGAAGAGAGACCCCAAAGCAGATGAAACTGAGGGGAAGAAAACTATAGAAAGAGAGGAGCCAAACAACAAGCGCTAGCAGCCGAGGACAGGAGGAGGGAGAGGAGACGGAGGCGTTCGCGCTTGTTGGTCCAGCCGAACAACAGTGTGGGAACACGTCACCGCCGGACGCAGGATCAGATCGAACGATGCGCAACAAAGCGGACAGAATCGGACGGACCAAAACCCAATCCAGCCCCCTTTTATATAGAAGGATTGTCCACTTGCGATACTAAATCAAAAGAAACCGCACTCCATTTTTAAGACTCTTCCCATCAAAAGTATAATCCTAACAAGTATCTGAACGGTTCCATCTTCCAATGCCATGGGGGAATGAAAGTATGAAAGGAATAGTGATAGATCTTCACTTTATTAATTATTATCCCAATGCCTACCAGAGGAACTCAGGTACATCGCTGTCATTAGCAGTTATGCTCGCAGTAGTTAGAATGATGTTCCATATGGATCATCAATATGTAGAATAGAGGAGCAACGCTGGGGTTTATTCATTAAATATAAACATAATACTCTATCTGTTTTTTTAACTTGACATTTTTTATTTTTACGGTCTTCGATATGCAACTTTGACCGTTACTTTTTATACCTTTATATTAAGATATGCTAATAATTTTATAATATTATGAAAGTATTTTTAACAGCAAATCTAATGATATATTTTTTAGATAGCAAATCTAGATAATTGTAAACATATTAGCCTTCAAGCTTTAGAATGTTTGACGACACGTATTCTAGGATGTCAAGGAAAAAAGAACGAAAGGAGTAACAACTTTTTGTTAGAGCATTTATCGTGCATAAAGCGTAGCGTGCTTACAGCTCATCCGCTACCTCGCTTTGCGCCCACAAATTATTTAGGGCAAAATTTGATATATGCACTCAGAAAGTTGCCACTTCAAGATATGCCATCCAGTTTTTTGAAATTCAAAATTTTCCACTTCAGTTTCTTTCACCTCTGAAATTTGTCATTATCACATCTTTTCTCCTATTTTTTTTCTTTTCTTTTATTTTCAATCAATTCCCTTGTGATCTACCTATTTTGCCCCTCATCCAAAACGTCCCTATCCCTTCTGAGCCTCTACGTGTCACCCAAACCACCACACAAGGACAAGGACAAGCCGGCATCGCCATTGGAGCTAGCCCGATGGCCGCCGCGCTGCTGCGCCACGCCCGGTGGCTGCTGGTCGAGCGCCCAGCCGTCGCCTCCTTTCACTGGCGCCCGGGCCGCACCTTCACCGCGTCCCCGTCCTTCGCCGCCGCTGCCGTCTGCGCCTACCTGACTACCTCGCCGCAGTGCTCCTCCTCCACCGCCGCATCCTACCCATCCCGTCTCCCACTCCCCGCGCCCTCCGGGCCGCCTCCGCACTCCACAACGCCGTCCTCCTGGTCCTCTCCGCCGCCATGGCCGCCGGCTGCGCCCTCTCCGCCGCGGCCACAGCGCCCTCCTGGAGGTGGTCTTTCTGCTTCCCGTGCGCCACGCCGCCGTTGGGCCCCGTCTTCTTCTGGGCGCACGTGTTCTACCTCTCCAAGTTCTACGAGCTCGGCGACACGCTGCTCATCCTCCTCACCCGCCGCCCGCTCACGCTACTCCACGTCTACCACCACGCCGTCGTCATCGCCATGTGCTATCTCTGGCTTGCCACGCGCCAGTCCCTCATGCCCATCGCGCTCGTCACCAACGGCGTCGTCCACGTCGTCATGTACGGGTACTACCTCTGCTGCAGCCTCGGCCTGTGGTGGCCGCCGCGGTGGAAGCGCGCCGTCACGGAGCTACAGATGGCGCAGTTCCTCTTCAGCTTCGCGGCGTCCGCGGTGATGCAGTGGCTCCACTTCGCCGACGGCGGCTGCGAGGGGATGACCAGGTTCGCGTTCAACGCTGTCTTCAACGCGTCCCTGCTCGCGCTCTTCCTCGACTTCCACGGTGCTGCCTACGCCGCTGCCAAGAAGAGCAGCAGCAACAAGGGGCAGCCTCAGAAGGGATAGAGACGTTTTGGATGAGGGGCAAAATGGGTAGATCACAAGGGAATTGATAGAAAATAAGAGAAAAGAAAAGAAAATATGAGAAAAGAGGTGATAATGGCAAATTTCAGAGGTGAAAAAAATTGGAGTGACAAATTTCGAATTTCAGAAAACTGTATGATATATTTTGAAGTGGCAACTTTTTGAGTGGCATATATCAAATTTTACCAATTATTTAGAAGCCGTAGTGGCGATGACAGAATGTGGGAAGATGAGTAGTGGCTTCATCAAGAGAGTAATCACTAATCAGCTATGAATCATGGAGAATACTTCACCATCTTGGCAGCACCGTTCATCGTGGCCTCGTGGGCACCGTCCAGATGTCCAGTCTGCCATCTCCATCTCCCTTGTCCTTCCCCTTGTACCTCTCTTCTCTAGCAGAGCAGCACGAAAATGCTTTCAAAGGGATGAGCACTGCCAGATGGATATGCATGGCAATTGCATGGGTTTACTCTATCTTTTGATCTCAATCAAGAGTGTATAGACTACATCAGACTCACTTGTGTGGTTTCGAGATTTTGTAAACTAACACCAATTGAATACTCCAGCAGATTAACTAGATTTGACAGAGAAGACAACGATGCATATATAAACTTTGTCATGTATTAAACATAGGAAAGTAAATGTACACCAACAAAGTACAACACACAACATGAGAGCATTACAATAACCAACGTTACACCAGTCTGATGTCTTTGATGCCACAGACACACGCCTTTAAAGTCTGAAATCAACTCAGGGGATGTAAGGGAGTAATTCTGACAAATATGCCAGATCCATCTCAATATCAGCCACAGGTTCTTCCCAAGGCACGCCCGCCATGTGCGTCGACGGGAGCAGATTGTTGCCACTGTTGCTGTCGCTTCCACTACCGCTGCTTCCAGAAGGAGCAACATTGAGCACCTGGGATGCTTGAACATCAGGAGCGACCTGAGCATTGTTGGCCTGTGAACTCTGGGCTGGGGCTGAAGCTTGCTCAAGCAAGCCGGAGAAGGAGTTGACCGTTCGCATGAGCCCCTCTTCTTCAGCTGTATCTGCGACCTCGTTGTCGCTCAGCATGTTCTGGTATATCTGCTCAAGTGCCATTTTGTTCGATGAGATATCGCCATTGCTTAGAGGGTTCCCTGAATCGATCTGCAGGAAGGCCTGGGTACCATTGTAGCCGCATTGGGAGTGGGACGAGCCAGCAGCGTAGCTTGGAGGGTTCCCCAAATTGACATGCTGATTGGCCGCACTGTCATCAGGTAACTTCCTTATCTCCTCAGGCAGCACCATTCTGCTCGATGAACAATCGACGCTGCTATGCAAGTTCCATGGATTGATCTCATTGTTGACGTGGTTCCCTATGACCACACCATTGGACCTGAGGGGTTGTGTCCCTGGAGGCATTTGCAAGAATTTCTTCCAGTTAAATACGTCGCTCTTCAATTTGCGCCAACCTGAAGGTTCTTCTGTGATTCTCCAAGAGGTACCAGCAACTACGTAAAACAAAGAGTCATCAGATTACTTACAGTACAGTTTGATCTTGTGTTCTAGATTGTCATGGACTTTAATGATTACATCATTTATAAAATGTACAAATAACCATGGAAATGAGAAATAGGCCAATTCCGACGATAAATGCTTGGATACTGGCATTAAAACTGCAGCTTTGCTCGTTATGTCTTGTACCTAGGGGAGCTAATGTTGCTGCACATCTTTGTGCCCAACAAGCTTTCAGCTGAATGTAACTGGGTCGAGTGGGCGGATACGAAACATGATTGTAACCAGGGTTCAGATAATCGCTGAAAATAGGTCGAAATTGGTTGAAAATATCGGCCGAAATTTTTTAAAATAAATTCCGGCAAAAAATTCTTCTATATTTGACAAAATTCATGCAAAACAATTTTTTTGAGACCGGTTTGAAATTTTACCGGGGCCCAATACAACCGATTTCATGGTGAAAATCGGCTAAAATTTTGAACCCTGATTGTAACTCCCTTGATGTTGAATAAAGCTAAGCCCCTGCTTGATTCTCAAAAAAGAACTGCAGCTTTGCTCTGATGTTTGGTGATCAGATTGCAATTAGTCTAAGCACAAATTCTTTGTAACAAATGAATTTAATCAGGTTTTTGAAGTTGGCCAGGACATAGATGCTTACATATATATCTTTTTTCTGGACTGAGTGAGTGGAGAATTGGAAAAGCCACATAGATTAATACCAGTAGAATTAGAAATAGAAAGATCATCTACCAATTATGTGATGCACACTACATACGAAAACTTGGGTAAAAATGACTGGATTTTATTGAGGCCTGCCCAGATCAGAAAGGAACCATATAAACTAATTATTCCAATTTTTGTGGACAGGAAGGGCTACTTGTCAACATACATGTACAACATAGACTGCCTAAACCTGTCACTAGAAATGGGAAATATAATGTGCTCAATAGTGTGATTCAGAACAAATCTACCTCGCCTTACATACACTGAAGATTAGACTTGGATGTCAATTTCACTCAAAAAGTTGTATTTGTTGCTTCTAGTATTCGGCCACTGCCTTCCCAAGAATGTTTGTAGCATTTAAAATATTGGAATGGTTAAGTTGGAGTACCTCAAGTAGATGAAAATTGGCCTAAAGGAGTAGAAGTAATTTGCAATAATAGTTGTGCTGTTTAAGAATGTTTCAGAAAATGACACGGGTGATTTTGGTAAACTATGCATATTGGCAGAGAATACAGCATGTGGTTGTGAAGTTAGAGCTATTGTACTGTACTCCATCTTATCCCTTTAGAGGTAAGAGAATGTTTAAATCTGAGCCATTGATTTATTGAGGTTAGTTGCACCTTAAATAGTAATGTATTAAATTGGTATATCTTTCCACACCAAATTACTGCAATCATTTTTAAATAATCGATATCACCCTGTAGTTCTTCATGTTTGATCAAATCACACCGTATGATCACATGGGTCTTGCACAAACTTGGTTCAAATACATGCAAAAGATCAAAATTTATAGAAGCTATTTTTTTTGTACTCCAGAGTCCAGACTAATTCTAAATTTAAAATGATATGTATTTTTAATATAATATTTGAAATTAATTTTTTTGTTGTAGACCAAAGTAAAATATCAAGTTTGATCCCCAAATTAACAAAAAAAATAATATAAAATTTAACCATCAAAGCCAAAAGTAAGTTGAAAATTTCAGAATAACAACAATTTAAGATAAATGTTAAAATTAAATTTGCAATACATTTTAGTTCAAACAATACAATTTGTATTCAATTGTTGTTGTTGCGACCTACCTAGTGTACGCATGCATGAATGATTATATCTTGAAGACATTAGTGCTGACGCAAACAGTTGAAAGGACTTTTTTTTTTTTTTTGCAAGGGAGAAATGGTGGTATTAATTGTAATGGATTCCTTTCCTTTTGGAAAATTTCTTTCCAAATGATTAATTCCCTTGAAGGAGAAGTGATGGTGTGTAAAGACAATATTAACCTTTGGAATGTCATAAATGGGCTCCCCTAATGTAAGAGATCACTCTATGGAATAATAGCCATTATTAGATCAAGCAAATCAACAGTCCTCATGAGAAGTGGTGTACCGTAAAAATATCCGACCTTTTCTTAATCACAAGAAGGATAAACGTTAAAGTTCTGAACTTTACCTGAGCTTGGGAAGAGAACAGGCATGCCATTCTGGGCTCCATTATAATTAATTCCTCCAGTTCTTGTTCCGATTGACATGGAATGAGATGGGAATGACTCCCCAAATTGTCGAGGCCCAAACTGGTAATGATGATCACCATGATAAAAATCTTGGCGGTTCGAACTCCTGGGGACATCAGACACTGAATACCATGGTTGCAAACAAGGATTCCCTGGATTGATAGTGTTTTGCTGGCTTAATAAATATAGACGATGGTCACTGCAGAGGAGATTCTCAATGTGATTGTTCATTATTCCTGGCGCACACTGCAGAACATGCCTATTGAAAGCAAGGAAAAAAACTTCACCCTTTAAATCAAGGAAAATGCACAGAAATTGACCATGATTAGCACAAACTAATTAATTGATATACGTATATATACTACTGCACAACATATAAATATTGAATAGTAAAAATATCCCTTTTCTTGTGTAAGAATTTTGCTCCTCACTGTCAGGTTGGCCTCATATATCACATGGTCCAGTATCTGAGTTAAATTAGGCTAATTACCAACTTTTAGCAATTCATCAGTTAATGGAAAACAAAACCCTTCTCCCCTAAAAAATGGAGAACAACATTTATACTCGTAAGTTAATCCTGCTTTGCATTAGTAGGTTCCATACGAAAATACTTTCGAAGTGACTGGTGCACGCATGCGTTTGTATTTTGTGGGTTTTACATACACTTTTTGCCCATCCAATACTCATCTTACAATTGAGTGTGGGGGAAAGTAGAAACAAATGTAGGGAATTTATACAACTTTGTCCCCAGCATATTTTAATAATTCATTATTCAAAAATATTTTTTTCATGAATTGTGCGGGATACAACATATTAGTTTTAAGTTTACACACTATTATTTTGTTGTGTTTACTCCATTTTTTTTGTTTGTGTAAGCACCTATTTGACAATATATACTGCTTAAATGTGACTGTTTGAAAATAATTTTAGATTTTGTTTTGCCCATTGAAAAATTATGTTTATTAAATCAATATGAAATACGAACCAATACTATTAATTATAGCCTTACAGAAATCTCTCTTTGCTAATATGTGATTATTCCACTTTAAAACCATTTGTTGGTGTAATTTTTGTGTGACGTGATCCTGCGGAAAAACCATTTTCTGTTTTTGGAAGACATGGATTCAAAAGCGTGCTTACAAGTAATAAAATCGTAAAGTTTAAATTATTTTTTGTTTGATTCTCCATATGCACTGATTTAATCATAATCATAATTATATTTACCTGTTTGTGCTTGCTTGCCCACCAGTAAAATCTGCAGTTGGCAGCCACACAGTGTTCCTCTGTGGCCGTGGACTGGTTTCTCTGAAAAACCGCGGCGGCTTTCCAGACAACTAATTGGAGCAAGCAGCATATGATTAGTAAAAAGCAAATAGTAGGTAATGATACTAGAAGGGTAAAAATTAACAATATTTCGAAGGTAATCGTAAGAACATGCAATTATTCAACACTTTCATTTGTGAAAACATATAGTCATTCACATACCGTAATGTCCAAGGTCCCAGGTCCACCTTCGGGACAAGTTACCTTCAAGGCAGAAATATCAGACCATTGTATCTCAATCTTGTTCTTGAGACCTTCATGGAGTATTTCCCATGCAAGTTTTCTATGTGCAAAATACAGTTTTGCTACCAGATCTCCGTCATACCTTGATTTGCACTGTCAATACACAAGGTTTTAGTTGTAAACAAAATATTTCTAGATTGATTTTGTGGAGACTATGTGGTATGGTCCTAATCTAGGTGTTGAACAATTGACATCGGTGTTGAGGAGTTTGGAGTGTGAACTCTCGGTTTAGCAAACTGTCGGGTTTGCTATCAAGTGGCCAGCGATCTAAGCAGCCTTGGAGGGCGGTCTGACCGGCCATGGGTAGCAGTCAGACCGACAGTGCAATGTTGTGCCAAATGGGTACCAAACACTTGTGTGAAAGTGTTTAGAGATGTGTTGCACCACTTGACATTGAAAATGGAGACTAGATGCGAAACTAGATGGAGTTTTATCGAAAAGTCCAAAGAGGGGTGTTTTCTGAAAATAGGAAGCGGTCTGGCTGACCGTTGATTGGCGGCCAGATTGGTCCCCTGTTACCGGGAGCATGGTTAGACCGGCCAATGATTAGCAGTCTGATCGGCCAAGGGCTGGCGATAAGACCGGCCTAGTGGTCGCGATTTGACCGACCATGGCAGTTCATGCACAGTGAGGTGTGATGAATTTTGAGGGTTGGTCCTAGGAGCTTGGATTGGTGCATATATTTGTATTATACTTTTATGGGCTAATGTGGGCCAAGTTATGAAGAATTTTTGCCCAAAAATGGTTGCTTAGTCTATTGTTGTGCAGGTGGCTTGGAGTTTACTATGGTCAACAGTGAGGAGGATCGGGACATGGTTTTAGGAGAACCAAGGTTCATAATGGTCATGGATGCTAGGTGAGATGATTGGACTCAAACAAGTTGCAAGATGGACAAGAACTATGTAATATAAAGTGTGAGCAAAGACCTTTTGAGATAAAGTAATGCTTCTAGGGGCGAAGTTTTGAGGGTATGTGTTCATGACTCATCAATTGCTTAAATTGATTATTTTGTGTGTCATATGGTGCTATATTATGGTTTGTTTATTAGTGTTTGTTGTAGGACTCCAAAACTACGTTATGGTGAGACGGATGAGATCGGGACTAAGCTAGGGGGAGGTGAGATCCAGAACGATCAAGGTGTCGCTGTTAGATGACCGAGGCTACCGGAGTGGTTACAAGCCGAGAAGACAAGGAACCAAAGCGGGAGCTACTAGTGGTGGACATGATGGGCAACGACAAGGTGGACTAGGACTAAGGTCAGGGAGGAGCTAAGGTCCAAAATGGTAAAGGAAGTTGGGTGCGATCATGGTGCATGGTAAGGCATGTGGTGTGCCAAGTGACATGGGTCCATTTGCAAGCGAGGATAGTTCGATGTGATCCAGATTGCATGAGAGGCTTGGCGGGAAGTCATGGGGGCCACATGGATGATAGCGAAGCATGGACGATGCTTCAATATGAAGGAATCGAGAAATTAAGGTCGGTAGAGGAGCATTTTGGTAAATTGTCCAATACCAAAAAAGTGATGGTGTGTGAAACCATGGCGATGGCCTAAATGGATTAGGTCAAGGACACTCCATAGAGGGCAAAACATGATGGATTTGGCCTAATGCATCTAAAGTTGAAGACATTTGCTTTGAGAAGCATGCATGAGTGAGACCCGTTTGTATGTGGGCTTAACGGGTGTCCGTTAGCGTTTTCTCTCTAGACCTAGACTCCACTATACAAGGAGGTGGTGCAGGATTTGCACACCCCATCTAAGCCAAGGAACCATAATATGAAAATTTGGGAAAAGTTGAGATGGGAGGAGGCTAGGGTTTGAGAGATGTATTGAGAGAGATGAGAGCACTTGTGTGTATACTGCCCTAGTGGCTTTGTTCTCCCAAGGGAGTGGTTGTAAACTTTCATCTCCAAGTAGAAATCAAATCTCTAAATTCGTCCAAGTATTCCTCTCATATGCTCAAGTGTTCATTTTCTTGATTTGGCTTAGTTTTTGGTGTTGCTTCCTCCCCTCTTGATCTTGCTTTGTGCCTAGGACGTGTAAATGATGGATATATCTCTTGGAGACCAGATCTCATCCATCTAGGTACTTTTTATTACAAGTTTTTGAGTTTGCCCGGTTTTGGTGGAAGAAATTGTGATTTTAGGGGTTTTGCTCTTAAGGACTTTTAGCTTAATTCTTGCTGTGATTGAGGGTGCTAGGACGTGTGAAAAACAATCTTTAGCCATCTTGGATTGATTCCTCCCACGAGTTCCTCTCAATCATCGTTTTCATATTTGACCCGGTTCTGGTGCAACCTTCACTCAAATGGAAAAATATCAAAACTTTGGCAATGATCTTAATGATCTTTGATTGAAATAGGTTCCTAACATCCTAGAGAATGTGTGTTTCAAGTTTAATGAAGTTTTGAGTTGTGGGTCAAAATTTGGATCAATTTGTGATTTTGAAATCGTGCTAAAATTAAACTATGTGCTGATCACTATTCATTTCGGTCTGGCCACACTATTCATTCCGGTCAGCCCGCTACTGTTTATCCGGTTGGACCGGTCCAACGGGGATTTTAGCGAGTCTTGATCCTCTTGTTGCCATATTCTTATTTGAATGATCCTCTCTGATCTTCGTAGCTCTGCATAGCTATTGGAGTGAAAGAATTATAAACTCCTTAGGGCAAAAGATTTCAATGAGGCCGTTGTTTGTGTGGTGCCTATTCAACCCCTTTCTAGTCGTCTCCTCGGTCCAATAGATTTTGTTATAGTATGATAAAACTAGCAAAATGTTAAGTGCTTGTTTGAGCTCTCGTAGTGCATTGTGGTGAATTCAACATAAGGACTTTTTGTCTCACACTTGTTTGATAATTTTAGAAAATAAATTTCCAAAAGGGAAAACAAAAATGTAACAACACACAAATGTGAACTATGAAGACACAGTGCATACTATTATATTCTAATTAAAAAAGTGTAATATCCACATATTGCAAGAGAAGTTGTATGATTTATTTATGTGGAAGTGCATGCAACACTTAAGTATTTCATACACTTTACTAGACATAAGTGGAGAAAGAATTACCTCCCAAGCCCCAATTTTTAGAAGGGAAGCTTGAAAATTAGAAGCCTTTGTTATTTGCTTTGCAATAGATTTTGTGTCTGAATTACTTGTATCGCTGCAGATTCTGTGTCTTCCCTTTTCCGTTTGGCTGCTTGAGCGAGCTCCATTTGTATCAGATTAACCAAGGAGGAGCTTTTCCTCAAGCGTAACCCCAATGGGCTAGGGCCATCAGTCAAATGCTCTAGTGAAGTACCTTCATCGAATTGCTGTGGTGAATGCAAAAACAAAAGAAAACTAGTATTATAAAGAGATTTAGTAGTAATATAATTGTGTTGAGTCTTTTTATTTGAGAGGAGATATCCATGCATTTGGTTTTTGCTATTTTAAAATACTTATCCTTACCCACTATGTGTCACACATAAGAAAATATCTTAACCACAAAAAGTATCGAACAAATTAGCAGCACTAACAAATTTTTTTGTGATTATGCACTAACTTTATTTATTTATCCATTCCAAAACTAAGATAAATGTGGCAGGAAGTAAGGTCAGTTTGGATTGGACACATTAGAAAACCAAATTGTACAACAATATGACAATAAGTACAACAAGTTATACAACCATAGAGATATAAATATAGTAAGATGCAATTAACTGCTACTAAAAAATTACTAACACGTGCGTCTAGCTGTCTAACAAAGTCGAGAAAGTAATTTTTCAAGTTTAGGGAGCCAAGTGGTACAACCGTGCAAGTTTAGGGAGCTCGAGTGCAATTATCTTTAGGGTGTTTCTTTTATTATATTTTTGTTGCACATTGTTTTAACATTGCAATATTTCATATCTTGAAAGATTCATACAACAACAAACCAACCTAGTTGTGACACAAAATAGCTTACTAACATGATATACTAGGTTGATTCATGGAGTCGGGAAAACTATTTCGTTATTTGGACGTTATTTGTGTGTCTAATAATACTAAATGAACTTTTTCATTTCTTTTATCATCATATTCCTCAATTCTACTCGCTCTATTCTGTTTATAAGGTATATTAACTTTCCATTTCTTTTATCATGGTATTACAAAAAGTGGAACTAGAAGCAGACAAGCAAACAGATGGATTAACATTGATTTATTTACGACAACATTGGGTTTATACTGTCAAAATTCAACGACTTCACGAAAATACCACTCACACTGGTGTTAGCCTTGCCGTCCCCCGCCATTAGTTTTCCTAGCCGTACCCTTTTCATTCCGGATCGCATTCTTCTCCCCTGCGTCTCTTTTCTCCTCCCTCGTGTTTCCTGGGTCAGGAACTCATGCTTCTCCCACCTATTTTCTTCCCCCCTACGTCTTTTTCCCTCTCACCGCATAGCAAAGCTGCAGCGCATTCAGAGGCGCCATCGAGGACCTCGTCAAGGAATGGAGGTGATTTGGATAGTGACTAGGAGCCAGAAAAGTTGCAGGAGATGTTGTTGAAGCCCTAGTTAATTGTCAGATTGTGCAAAGTAATAGCTCGGATTAATGATGGGATAGCCTTAGGAGAAGTACATCTGAAGACAACACATGACTTCCATCGCTGGAGATGGCTTGCGGTGGCTAGCAGGGAGGACTCGAGTGCCTAGGGTGGCACAATCATGGGCGAAATGGCTTCAAGTGTGACTCAACCAGTTTCATTTTCTCCAATCAGGGATGTTGTTGTAAATTTTAGGAGTTTTTTTTTTAATACATTTTTTAAAAATATTTTAAAGATAACCTCTCCCTAACTTTATTTCCAATTCTGACCTCTTTGGTCACGCCATGACCCGTAGCGTGATCAAACTATACTGTCACGCAACCGACCGCGACGTGGCCAAACCTGCCATGATAGCTCCCCGATCCAACACGCGTCTGTTTTCGGGCTAAATCCCGTCACGCCAAGAGGAGTGGCGTGACAACACTCGTTTGGCACACCGAGGTTCGTGGCGTGGCAACGTGCTTTTGCCACGCCATGTGGGTTAGAATTGGAAATAAAACTAGGGAGATGTTATCTTTAAAATATTTTAAACAATGGATTAAATAATAAAAAAGTTCTAAATTTTGTGGCATTAAACCGAGCCGCTGTGTTTCGGTGTTATCTTCCTAAATTGTCAAACTTTGATTTTATACATAATTTTGTATTTATTTATTCCATCGATGTTTGCATTTATTTGCTCAATATGTGTAGTACGTCGACTCAAAACGGACACTTGGAAAAAAGAATCATGTGTCGCTCTTCTCTGGGCGACTCGGGACGAGATAGCCCAAACCTCCAAGAGCCTCCAGTCGCCTCACCTCCCCCTCGCCATAGTCATCGCCAGTGTGGTGGTGGCGGCGGGGCCTTCCCTGGCTGTTCCATTCCCCTCCTTCTCTCCCTCCCTTCCCCTCTCATGCCAAGTTTGGGGGCTCCCTCAGATCCAGATCTGGTAGTGCCCTTTCTTGCTCCCGCGCTTGGATACCGGCGATCCGTGTTTTACCCTGTCTAGCATGTTGCCGAGCTCATCCTCCGTGCCATGGTTGCATCGACATCTTCTTCTTCTGCTCCTCCGTGGACTTCACCTCCTCCAGGCCGTGGAGGCTGAGGGGCTCGCTTGCACGGCCAACTCCATCCTGGAATTGGTTAGATGGCTGGGCATCATCTCTATGACCTCGAATTTGGCGGCGGCTACCCTTACTTCCTCCCCGTGGAGAGCATCCTCTCCGACCGCTGCTTCCTTTGGTGGCTAGGGTGAGGAGTGTGGTGTGAGCGCGGTGGTGTCATGCTCCTCAATGGTGCATCACGGCGGGCAGTGCGATTGTGTGATGAGTGGAGCGTGAGTGCTTTTGGTCTACCAAACATGTGATGTGTTGGTTGGGGCGGTTGTTGTGGACCATTGTCCTGAGGTGTAGTAAGCCGGTCATTGCCAAGCTCTCCCACCAAATCTAGCGTTGCCGGCTCGGCTAGATCCGGTATGATCTGGCCAGATCCGTCGCTGTCAGCCTTGGATTCGAGCCATCAGAGCCCTCCTTGTTGTTGACTTCCCACGTTGCATCTTCGTCGCCAAGCACGTCGTCCTAGAGCTCAAAAGATGAGTCGAAGAGCCACAAGGGTGCGGACGTCCCCCATTTGTCCTTCTACCTAGCAGCTTCACCATCGCTCGGGTGTACTTATCACCACCATATCCAGAGCCTTCTTCTCTAGATTCGCCGTCACCCGGTACCGGTGCTTGAGCCACTGATTTTCAGCTCTGCTGCTTCCCCCGTGTTGTCTGTTCACCGGTCGACCTACTTGAAGAGAGTTCCCAACCAAGCTTAGTTATTTAGGCGCTTATTGTGGGCCATTGTCCTGGACATTACTAGGCCGATCGTCTAAACAGGCCCAAAGAATTGGGCAATCGTCGTTTGAGTCCTCGTCCTGAGGTGAGGATGACTACTGTCAAGGCTCCACATTTTAGTAGTTTGGTCCCATTTCGAGAGCAAGTAGGTCACCATCGGTGTACCGTGTGGGAGGGGGAGTGGAGTCGAGATGTCGGCTTATTGTGCACAGCTGTCCACCGTCGTCGTCGAGCGGAGGGACCACCTCCTATCCTATGTCATTCCGAAGTTGATTGCTAGTTGCCTAGCTAGTGTATGGTGCCACTACTACAAAAAGCTCATCACAGACGGTTCAAAAATGTCAACGCAGACGGTTTTCTGAACCATCTATGCTTATGGATCAGTAATACCCTAAGGGCATTACAGATGGTTTTTTAACCATCTATGATAACCCTTATCACAAATGGTTCTAAGTTAAGAACCGTCTGTGATAACACTTATCACAGAGCGGTTCTTACTTTAAACTGCCTGTGATAGTCTATTATCACAAATGGTTCTAGTTAAGAACCGTCTGTGATAGCATGATATTGTTCTCATAAATAGGCCTCCTTCAATTCATTAACATTCTTTGACTGCGCTATAAAATAGTGCAAACAAAGAATGCAGATAAACCAAAGCATGCCAATTTATGAGAATGAGATCACCATCGTGCAATAGACTTACATGGCTGAAACCCTAGCCAATCAACAATTTCGTAATCTTAGATCCAAGCATCAAGGAAGAGAGGGGAGGGGATCGGATGGGGGATATCACCGGCAGACACTCTTACGACAAGAGTGTCTTGTGCAGTGAACCGTGGCGTCACAACCAGAGGCGGAAGAGCTCACGGCGGTAGTCGGCGTCATCGAGGGACGAGGCGCTTCGATCAGTTTGGGGAGGCGACACCGCTTCGTTTTGGGGGAGGCGACGAAATCAACCTGGAGTTGTTGGCCGCATGCAAGCAGTATATATAAGTGGATTTGGGTAGCGGAATCGATCTGGAGTAGTTGAGAAGTCGCGACGCCACTTCGGTTTGAAAGTTTGAATAAAGGGGGGGGGGGCAAATCTATAGGGATATAAGGGGTGGTGAAATATCATAAACGGTTTTTAATACAAACCGTCTGTGATGAGGTAATTATCACAGATGGTTTGTATTAAACACCGTCTGTGAAGTATCACAGAATGTTTTTTTATATAAAAAAACCGTCTTTGATATTTAGTCATACCACGGACGGTTCTTGTTAATAACTGTCTGTGATACTTCACAGACGGTTTTCAATATGAGCCGTCTGTGATATTATCTCTTCATAGACGGTTTTTAGTGCAGCCAGTAACACAAGCAGTCGCTAAACTAAAACCGTATGTGATTGTATTTAATACTGACGGTTTTAGTCAACCGTCTATAATGAGGCGTCCAGTATTAGCCTTTTTGTAGTAGTTCTTGCCGTGGTTCTTCAATCGTGGTGGAGCTATGGTTCATATTGCTTCTGCTTCTATTCTTCTCTCTCAAGTTTTGTGCAACGGTATTCCTCCGCGTCTAGGTTGAAATTCACTTAGAAACTTTAGCGTGTTAGGTGGGGGGTGTTGTCCTTCCCATAGCTGTGATGTGTGTTTTGTGCTCGTGAGAGTTGTTGGGTGTTTAGCGTGGTGCTAGATGGTGTTTGCTCTAGCTAGATGTTTTAGATGGGGTTTCCTTTGCCCCTGCGGAATTTCCCCATTAGAGCCGGTGTTTGTACATTTTTCTTGTTTTTCTCATGCTTTATTAATGCCATGGGCAGTTCATTTCAAAAACTGCATGAAAGATATATCAATTTACACCAATTATGTTTCTGTGTTTCATATACAAAGGTGCATCTAAATGCCACCTACTTGAATTGATATATGTAATTTCAGAGAGGCACCTTAAACTCAAAATATGCCAGGTAATCATTCAATGTTAACCAAAAAGGTGGCAGTTAGTCTAACAAGTGTTGCCTAATATAGATTTAACAAATTAGTGCTGCTTATCTTACAGCTTGGGTTGCACATTAACCATGTACGTCCTGACCGGTGTCATGTGTGGACATAGTTTGCACAATGTCCAAGTGTCCAACATTCTACAGATTGGAAGGACTAAAATTTTTCTATACATAACATTGGCATTACTCTTGTGGAGACATACATGGCCTGCTAAAACCTCAATGACCAAGATAAGGGAGCAGTACTAAATACATTCCTTCATTGTGTTTCTCTGTAAAATTTTGCCTCGGATATGACTACTAAGGTTTTTGTTAGAAAATGTATGCTGGATCTCTTTTTTTTTTTTTTCAAATACATTCAGTTATGCGCAGGTTATTTGGCACCAGATCTGTTTCTCATGTCGTGTGTAGGTAGGACAGCAGCCAGGACGGCAGGTGGAACATGAAAAAGTTAAAAACTTGTGCTTGATCAAAGCAGATGATACATATAGTCCTTACATCTAAAATTACCTATGCAAGCAGCCTCCAAATTAAGAGATGTCTTGATTAGATCAAACTCGATTAAACTATTAACCCTTCTATCTTAAATACCGTATGAATTAGACACCTTTTAGTTGAAAGGGTGGAAGTTTATAAAACCGTATGAATTGTTTCATGAAAATACATCTTTTATGAAAAGATACATTTCTATGGAACCCTTCGGAAACTATAAGTAGTATAGGAATACTTTCATTAGTGTTGATCATAAAAGTAATCATCAACAAAAAAACCGGCAGCAAAGCCGGACGATAATACTAGTGTACCATGTACCTCATCAGAATCTCACATCTAAAACCCTAGCATACAAAACAAATGATGAAATCAACCTTCTAGCAAGATCTTCACATCATCCCAGAAAACTGTTACCCAAATCTCGCACATCCCACGCGCATCCAAAACCACAAAACAGCATGCCCAATTCTACCATGCATGCAATTAACAACAGCAACGATCGCCAGAAAAGATAAAGGAAGCGGTAAAAAAAAAACAAGTCACCTTTACGGACAGAAAGAAACAAGGGCCTACGTACTCACCAGCAGCAGTGACTGGTGCCGCGGCATCTTCCGAGCCGGCGACCCCTCGACCTCGAGCACCTCGACGTCGTCGTCTCCAGCACCGGCACGGCTCCACTGCTCTCCCGGCAGCATCCTCCCGTCCATGGCATGCACTTGCAAGGCTTTGACGAGGAGTCGCGGGGACGGCGTGATAGGAAGGGTGAGGAGAGGAGGCAGACCGGGGTTTTGTAGGAGCCTCGACGGGGAAGAACACATGCCACTTGGCAGCGGTGTTGCAGACCCAGGAGTTTCAGTTTCTGGTGGACACCTTCTCAGGGTTTTAGGCAACTGCCCTGCCACTGTGCAAAAGGAAAGCTCAGTATATGTAGAACTCTCATGTTGTTGCATTTATTGAATGTATTAAATGTTCAAATCTAGTTTCCTGATAGTTAAGAGATGTGGAGAGAGGTGGGTTGTTTTTTGCGATCACAAGTAAGACACACGTACACACCCCACCACGCACGCACACCGCACGCACACTGTGTGCACCTCCTTAGCGCACGTTTAGACAGACGGAGGTTAAGGATAAATTTGCAACCTCACAAAATTCCTACTGAAGCGCACTCACGTGTGTATAGAGATGTACGTTAGGATTTGAACCCTGGTGAGTGAAATCGTACACCCGCAACTCCACCACCACAGCAAGAAGTAGTTCCCAAAGACAACGAATACATAGACGGTGGCGTGGATGCGGGGTTTGTTGGGATATGGAGATGTGGCCGGCTGCTAGGTTTGTCGCGTGCAGCCGGTGCTCGGCAGGAACTGATATTGTGAATTGTGAGTGACACGGGCATACAACGTATTGACGTAAAATACCAATTTCCTTTGATCGATGACTGTTTCTGTAATTTTTATGGGGTAATAACAAAACTTCAAGCTAAATATTTTCAAAATAGTTTAAATTGATGAGAACAAACATATTTCTAATCTTGAGCTACCACGAGTTCCTAGAAAATGTAGGAAACTACAATGATTTATCCTATTCATCTACCTTCAAACTGATATTTTGTGATAGCAATAGAATATTGACATTAAAAGTAAGATATTTCATCACTACAGAATTTAAGATGTTTCATGCATGCCTGTATGGTATATTAGAACCTATAAATCTCCTACCAATCCTACTGGTATGAAAGTAGCAAGCTGATTAACATATTTCTTGCTTTTCAAACTAGCATGCAAAGAAATAGTTTTTGTATAAAAGTACCGTATAAAATAGAGAAAATACCTCACATGCCACTAAAAGTTGTCATGATCCCTTCTATGCTACTAAAAAAGTTCGATCCCTACGTGCCACTGAGTTTCTTGTTTGATCCTCTCTGTGCCATTTCCATCAGCCCCATTAGTGTATGTCGCCGTTAAGGGATTGAGGCCTCAGTTTTTTTTTTCAAGAAATGGCCATACTACCCTGCCTTGCCCAAGTAATAGTTCAGGTCCACGCAAGCAGTCCCCTCACTCTCCATTCCATTCTCCCTCAATCCCTCCCTGAACCTTAGATGGAGCCGCATCGCCCGAAACCCTAGGTCGAGCCCAATCTCATTCCCCTTCTTGATGCCTAGCGCAAAGTCCCCCCAAGTCGGCCTCCAAGGAAGGGATCTGGTGGATACTCGACAAGGCGCCGCTGGATCTGATGGATTGAAGACCTGAGGGGCGCAGCGGCGGGGGCGTATGCGGACTTGGGGGAGCGAGCTAGTACGCCACCAAAAATGGCGGATTTAAGTGTTGCAGCAGTCCCTTCCTGTCTCTGACTAGGGTACATTCCCTTACCTTTTGCCATATTCTTGTTTTCTTGTTGAACTTTGCTGTAAGGACATGTTGTGGTGTAGTCATAGACACGAAAATACCGTTGATAGAGATATTGTGTTCATCCACGGGATGTACCCCAAATCCACGTATTTGTTGAAAATCAGACTCACTAGGAATCACGCGAGAACTACGATGGAGTTCGGTTGTTTCAGCTTCAATAAGGTATTAGACTCGGACACAGTACACTACAAATATTTTGTTGATGATATTGGGAAGTCATATCCATGGGGGCCAAACGAAACTATTACATTAACTACTTCGATGATGCAAATAAAACTTTCCCTCAAGTCAGAACTGACCAAGATATGGTAGCTAGCAATGTTTGATAAGTTTGTTGGTAGCAAGGTGATATCAATGTTGATTACCATTCATGACATCATTGGTTTTAGACATGTTGTGTACTTGGAGCACAAAACATGCGCATGTAGGGAGTTCCAACTTTCAGGGAAGCCTTGCAACCATGCTATAGCATTCATCACTTTAGTTAGAGGGATATGTCTTGAACATCATGTTGATGACTACTACACTATGCAAATGTTTAGGGCAACATATGAGCAACTGATCCCTTCATTGCCTGACAAGTCTCAGTGGCCCAAAATTGATCATGGGTTCTTCTTGTCACCACCCATTCTAAAGAAAGCATCAGAGAGGCCAAGGAAGAACAAGTACAAGGGATGCACTGACAAAGGGGGCAATGGCAAGGGGGGCAAGGGAAGGAGTGGGAGTCACCATTGTCCAACCTGTATGGGCTTTCTACAACATTGGCACAACTGCAAAGAAGGTGGTCCAGAACAAAGAGCAACAATGCTAACTACCTGTCATTTCTGCCACATCACCTTCACACACCACCACTGACCAAAAATAATGTTGTTGTTAGGGGACTACCAAAGAAGAAGAAGAATAGAACTATTCAAGCAACCTCTGAAACAAGCATCATAGTTGCTCTTGCAGCTACTTCTTGCTCTGCCCAGACAATGGCATATCCCCCTAGGTTAGCATTACTCCATTCTTTCATTCAGACATCAGTTGAAGCGTTGTACATAACAAGTGTTCACTACATAACAATCAAGGCATTCAATCCATTGGGAAGAAAATGGCAAACCAGAATAGCTCTGGTTCAGGTAGATCAGTTAGGTATGTCCCTGTGTCAATGGTTGTTAGTTCAATACTAATCTGCCACAATGAATTCATAGTTCCTTTTGCAGGTCCAGGTCTATCACCGCTCTAACCATCCTGAGCCTTTGACCATGGTCATACCATTGCCAACACCTAGAGAACAAACACCACCACTTGCATCTAAGAAGGGCAAGGACAAGGCAAAGGCTGACAAGGGCAACACAACAGTTGTTGCACTTGACAGCCCAGGTATGGGCACTAGGAGCAAACGAAAGCTTCTGGAGTGAATTGTGAATTGAAATATGGATTACTGCATTTTGGTGTTATAATGCTCTGGAATGATTGTGGATTGAAAATGGCTTGAGAACTTAGTTTCATTTTGGTATTGTAATGTTATAGAAATATGGTATTTAGACTTATGATGTTGCCATATTTTGCTACTGTAATGTTTTGATCCATGATGAAGATAAGCATACAACATCAGACATACATTTCCTGGATATATGGGCTCCCTTCTGTAGACTACCTGAACTACTTCATACAAATTCACTACTACAAAAGAGGCAATACTTGACATCTCATCACAGATGGTTCCCCAGAAACCGTCAGTGCTGTAATTATCACAGACGGTTTTACAATCGCGATCGTCTATATTACTAGCGATGGGTAGAACCGTCTGTGATACATCAACTATCACATACAGTTTTTAATAAGAACCGTCTGTGATAATTCCCAAATGATTCTTAACAAGAACCATATGTGATTATTGCAGACTTCACATACGGTTTTTAAATATCATAGATGGTTTGTGGTTGGAACCATATGCGATGCGTCTCTTCATCTCGCGTGTCGATGTTACGATGTGTCTCTTTGTCTCGGTTTGTGATATGTTTTAAAAGAATGATTATCTGCCACCGAAAATGAATCTCCATATAACTCTACTCTCTTTCACACCCTCCATCAACAACCATCGCTACGTTATTGAAAACTCACAGACCGTCGCGCGCCATGATGAGCACACGGAGCATGACGGTGAGGACCAAGGCGAGGAGGTGTGCGATCGTCGCCGCTCATCCTCATGATGTTGTCGTCAACATCATCGATCTCATGGCCGCGAGCTCTCTTCAGCACATGGTTGATCTCTGCAGCCTACGAGCCATGTACGTATTTATATACCTAAAAAAATACATACTACTATTTGTGATGGAAACCAATCCATGCATGCATACATGTTACTATTTTTTATATTATTTTTTAGAAAAACATGTCACTAATCTGACTAGTAACAATGCTCTTAATTTGGCCTTTTAATTCTCTTATGGAGTAATTTTGACATCTTGAATTGTGTACGTATATTGGAGTTGTAAGGCCATGTACAAGGCATCCAAGTAGCGCGCCATGCGGAGGTGTGTGGTGCTGGAGTGGGAGAAGGCGATGAAGTGGCTGGATAACAAGCGCTACCTCGCCATTGTCAACCACCTGGCCAAGGCCAGCAACCCGGAGGCCTACTTCATCGTTGGCCTCACGCTCATCTTCGTGCCTCGACGGGGCGGCCGTTGCTGGCCACAAGGCTACGGCCTACGTGCTCGGCCTCCTCCTCTACATGGCCAGCGAGGCACGCGACGTTGGGAAGCACTACATCAGTCAGGTCGAGGGCGAGCTGGCCGGCGGCGGGTGCGAGAGGGTCAAGAGGACCAACCGGGAGTGCAGGCGGTGCCAGAGGCTCGCTGCGGATGTGGTCTAGGAGGCGATGTGGAAGAAGATGGCCAGGACGCAGGGCTAGGTGTTGGCACCACCAGAGGATGGCCATAGGTACACGAGCATCGGCAGCAGCGTGACGGAAGGGTGAGGTGACTACATCGTCTTCTACAGCGACGACTGTAGGATTAGGCATGAGTACGGAAAGTTATTTGCACAGGTGTTGAACTACTGGTCTTAAAATTAGCAATTTTAGCAAATATTCATATATAATTTTAGCCAACAGAGGATCATTTGTTTAACAGTATAAAATAAATCACAATTTCAACACATTAGCCTATCGACAAACAAGATATCACAGAGCAAAGAGATGACATATTTTAGCATTTAAGCCTTTCGACAAACAGGATATCACAGTGCAAAGAGATCACAGAGGATCAACAAGATCATAAAACAAAATGATCAAGTTCATTTTAGTCACAAAATGATCAAGTTCATTTTAGTCACAAAATGATCAAGATCACTGTGCCGTGAATACCAAACGATCAGCTATCAGCATATTGCTAAGATATATAAGCTACCACAGACGGTTTCATCTACAAACCGTCTGTGACACATCATCTATCACAGACGGTTTCATCTACAAGCCGTCTATGACATATCAGCTATTATAGACAGTTTCATCTGCAAACCATCACAGACAGTTCTACTTTAGAACCGTCTGTGATATCCAACCCTATTTATATTCGGACTCTAGGGTTTTCCCGCGCTCCCCACTCAAACAATTAAGTTTCTCTAACTCTCCCTCCTTCCCCGAGCCCGCCGCCGCCTCCTCCTTTAGCCCGACGCACCTCCTCGCTCGAGCCCACCACCTCCTCCTTAAGCACGAGCCACCGCCTCCCGAAACCCAGTGACCCTCCTCCCCCGTGCCCGGCACGCCTCCTCCCCGAGCCCGCTGCCTCCTCCCTGAACACGAGCCACTGCCTCCTCGAACCCGGTGCCCCTCCTCCCCTGAGCCCGGTGCGCCTCCTCCCCTCCCCTAAGCATGTGTCGCCTCCGGCAAGGTACCTTCGAAGTGTGTAATATGGACTCATTTGGCCAGCCGGTACACAAAACAAAAGAATGAACATACGCCATCCAGTCGATGCCTTTTTCAGATATCGCAGAACGAATAAAATCCTCTGTGCAAACTACTTTGCACTATTTTCAATTCATCATCATACATGTTTGGTTAATTGGAGAGGCTCCATGATTCCATTCATATATGCATCTAGAATACATTTCTTGTTGAATTAAGTAATACACGCCAAGAAGGTGATTTATCATATATGTTTTAGTTTTTTTAGAGTACACATGTTTTATTAATTGGAGTGTATACCTATACACATAGAGAATCTTATGATAATATGTTCATGCGTGTCAGAACTTATATTTCTTGTAAAGATGTCGTCCACTCATTCTCCGTCATTGTTGCCTCATGCGTCTGATGCGCCGTTCTCTGGAAAATCTAAGCGCGATAGAAGAGGAATATCGAAAAGGCACGAGGGCCGATTTACCATCACGAACACTTATGATAATGGTAGGATGCTGCTGTGCATCCGAAACGTGGTAGGGGATACGTGTCGCCTTACTAGTCTACCATAGTGTTATTCTTGTAATTTCGAACACGAGAAGGGAAAATTTGCTATTCTATTCCAAAACAAGACCAAATAAGTCAAAAACTACTACAACACCTCTTCACCTGTCTCTCGCCATTCATTTCACCTTTGTCTGTGTAACCGTGTTTATGCCGGTCAAGTTCTCCTCCCTTGCATCCTAGGGTCCTACCATTCTATTCCTGATCTCTTCTCTATAAAATCTTCAAGCAGTGGCTGCTTGTGCCTTTAAAACTGGCTTCATATATTATAGAGAAGAAATCAGGAATAGAATGGTAGGACCCTAGGACGTAAGGGAGGAAAACTTGACCGGCATGAACATGGTTACACTAACAAAGGTGAAATGAATGGCGAGAGGCAGGTAAAGAGGTGTTGTAGTACCTATCATAGATAGTTCCTTAGGATAAACTGTCTGTGATACATCATATATCACAGACGATTTCATCTACAAATCGTTTGTGACACATCAACTATCACAGATGGTTTTATCTACAAAGCATTTGTGATAGTAAACTAAAACCGTTTGTGATAACCTCATGTCATTACTGACCTATAAACTCAGACGGCTCACGAAACCGTCTTTGATGACCTTTTCTGTAGTAGTGATTGCATACACTACAACAGTAATACACACACACACACACATAAGCTTCTTTAGCAACTTTAGATGGTCAATAATCTTGTCAAGGTGCTCCCCCATAGGTGGCATATTCACCATTGCACCAAATGGAGCTACAGGCGGATGTTCAACTCCCCTTTCCATCTCGACATCAATAGTATTAGCCCACTGAAAGTAATGGCATCCATCGGTCTAAATTCCACATCAAAAGACCAAAAGAAGTGAGGAAACAAACCAAAAATTCCAATACCAACATTCCAAAAAATCAAACTTACCTAGAAATACAGACACTTGTAGAACACACGTCCCCTATTCTCTTCGATGTTGGAGTAGAGGACATTTATTTCGACCCGATAGTTTGGGCAATTGATGTGCCTTGCATTCATCAGTGCTACAGCTCTTCGGTTCATCGAACTTGACAACTGAGACATGGCGCTGAGGAGTAGAGAGGGGCAACTACAAGCAAATGACAAGAGAAGGAGATGGAGTTGAGTTTGATGGGCTTTATAGTGCTAGCCTTGGTGGGAGATTCGATGCCAATATTTGTCAGCCTAGCGCCAAAACATCCAAACACAGTGGCATATAAGCAATCCAGTCACATCAGCCATTGTCCAAGTCCAAAGAACAAAATGGACTTTTCCACTGTCACTTAACAGCGATCTCACGTCCAACTGACGGAAATGGCACAGAGGGGATCAAACAAGAAACTCAGTGGCACGTAGGGGATCAAACTTTTTTTAGTGTCATAGAAGAAACCGGGACAACTTTCAGTGGCATGTGAGGAATTTTCTCTGTAAAATATTGATGGTATAGATGCAATGTTCTTATTAAAATCAAGCAACAAACTAGTTATACATATTCCTTTTCTTTTCCAAAGCAGTAAGCAAAGAAAGAGGTTTTGTTAGTTCAAAAGCAGTAAGCAAATAAAGAGTTTTTATATGAACTAACGTAGAAATTATTGATGGTATATTGGGGACATTCGAAAAACATGGTTATATTTCCTTTTTCAACCTATATGCAAAGAAAGAGTTTTTATATAAAGTAATGTAAAATTATTAATGGTAATGATGTAACATTCCAGGTAAAATCACTCAATAAGTTGATTAATATACTTCCTTTTTTTTCAAACCAGTATGCAACCGAAGAGTTCTATATAAAGTAACATATATAAATCATTAATGTTAAAGATGAAACGTTACGAGTAAAATCAAGCAACAAACTGGCATTTGCCTGGCAACACTCCAAAATAGTGGTTTAGCTAGCAGGCACTCTAAAATTGTAGCCATTTACATACTATAGCAATTAAAATAATATTATCTCAGCAAGTAGGAGAGACAAGGTGCAAAAATGTATAATTTACCACATGCACAAAATTGTTTTTAAATATAAAAAATTATCTCTCCTCCTCCCTTCTCCTTTTAACATCTTTATGTCTATAATTAATTTAGAATGTCATTTATGATTTTTTAATATATTTTTCTAGAATCATTATGGATTTTTAAAAGCCCTTTCCAATTTTTAGGATTCTTTTTAAAATATTGTGATTAATTAGAGTTTAATTACAAGCTAAAAAATTATTTGAATTCAAAATGCTTTATTTGGAATCGTTGATTTTTATCATAATTTTCTAGCTTAAAAACAAAAGGAGCAATTTGGGCATTTGTAAGATATCCTCTCTTCGAAACACGGGAAAATAGTATTTTAATCGGTCGAGTGAGTTATCGCAAATGACCACTATTTTGGAGTGTCTACGCATGCAACACCACCGTTTTGTCGTCACTCGTCACCACTGTGTGGTGCTACCGCTGTCACATGGATGCTTCAATTTGCCCTAGAATACCATGGGTACCCGTGGGCCATGGGTGGCCTAGCTTCCCACGCGGGCCAAGCAAATTTGGCCCGACAAGCTAAAAGAAACCCATTCTAGATTCGGTTCGGGTGGGATCTTGACCTATCCCTGGATAATTTGCAATAAGGACCTCGTAGTTTTTTGAAACAACATATAAGTCCCCATTCTCTTGCAATTTAGACCATGCAACTCTTTGTTTCATGTTTTAGGACTTTCACCTCATGGAATTTTGCAAATTAAACCTTGGAAGTTTTTCACACGGGCCAATCAAATTTTGACCCAATGAGCCGAAAGAAACTTGTTCTAGATTCAGTCTTGTGGGATCTACCGATCGATGGATAATTTGCAATGAGGGCCCCGTAGTCTGTAACTCTTTGTTTCTTGTTTTAGGGCTTTCACCTTATGAAATTTTGCAAGTTAAACTCTAGAAGTTTTCTGGTTATCATAATTTAGTCCTTTATTTTATTTTATTTACATGAAATTGTTTTTCTACTCTTTTAATTCATAGAAATTGTCTCTGCTTAGAAAATTTGCAAAGAAAAATATAGAAACTTGTTGGAAATTCATATATTCATATATACTATTTAAGTAAAAAAAAAACTGTTGTTTCACTTGTCTCTAATCATGTGGCCTATTTTGAGCGTACTAATCACCTTTATAATTAAATAATGTTTTTTTACCGTGCTGTAGGCAACATGAGTGGCATGATGTCTATTATATCATATGGGGAACTCCCCTGATATGGAATATGACTACAGAGAGGGATCTACAATGTATGGCATGGTGCCAAGCCCGGTGACCCCAATGTTTGGCCCAACACTTCCCATTTGCTCCACACCACACAGACAGGTGAAACTCTCAGCCCATGTACGTCTAAGAAAATTCTCATGCAAACTGCGGAGCCTAGGGCCATAAATCAAGATGAGTTCATGCATGTAGGGGTGGGTTGTTTGGTTTGAAGCCAGCAAAAGCCTTACTAAAATTTGGAAGTGCCCTCAAAATTTGGCTAGTATTTGGTTTGTTGCCAAATTTTGGTACTACCAAAAAAAATTAGTAACACCCTAAAGTTCATGCATGGTGGCGGGGCAAAATCAGAGTGCTGCAATTGCTCGCCCGTGAATTTTTGGCAAGCCATAACTCCAGCTTGGTGACGTGGCGGTTAGAGATTGGTTGCATTAAATACATTAATGATTTGATTACTCTGTTTCAAATGATCATATTTCCTAAACCAAGTATCCGGTTTGTGATCCGTTTGAACCATTGTGTTCCTTGTTATTTTATCAACAAAACAACTATCTCTCTCTCTCTCTCTCTGACACCATAGTTTTTCATGGATAACTTCATCTCAACCGTTTTCTCCTATTTATCTCCCTGCATATGAAAACTATTGTACTGATGCATTGCCACATATGAAAATATGAAAAAAAAACATATTTTGTTTGTTAGATGGTACTCTTTGTTCTTTTTTAAGTGACACTTTGCAACATCAACACATATATATGCGATCAAATGCAAAGCATTTGATCAATATATATATATATATATATATATATATATATATATATATATATATATATATTTAGATTAACCACATAAAGTATATATGAAATCTATCATTATAATAACTTTCATAACATTATAACGTTTACTTATTTATACTAACATATAGTTAAAAAATTAATGGTCAAAATTGTCTTATTGGCCAGCAAGAAGTTAATAACATCATTTTATAAAACATCCAAGGGAATGCAAGTCTTTTTATTAAATACACGATTGGTTTCACAATGACCCCGGTGACTTGTTTTCTGGTGATTTGCCACTGCTGTGGCCAAAATATGGGCTTTGGTTTACCTAACAAACCACATGTGTGTTGAACTGAATCGAGAGCTTATTGTAGAGACGGACCCTAGCAAACTCCAAGAGAATCTAAAGAAATGGTTTGATGCAGGGGCATCTAGTTTGAGGTCACCATCAAACTCAAAAACTTGTGGACACCCTCCTAGGACACCACGTGTCATCTTCTCCGTCATCTTCCACCTCTCCCTTTCCCCTCCTCCCCCTTCCCTTCTCCCTTCTCCCTTCCCCTATGACCCTTCCTTCCTCTCTGACACAACATTTTCAAATCAGAAAAAATTGGCTCTGGAAAATTACAAATCGGGAAGTTTCAACCTGAAAATTTTCAATCGGAAAATTTGAAGTCGGGTAAATTCAAAACGAAAAATTCAACTCAGGGGATTCCAAATCGCAAAAATTTAAATCGAGTGGGAAGTGGTGCGGGCGCGGACAGCGGCTCGACGTGTGAGCTCACTAGCATGCACCGCAATGCACGCAAACGACGGTGGAGGGAGCAACTGAGCTCGAGAAGACAATGACCTAGAGGATGAAATGCTATGGTGCCTCTACTCCATCGATGTGTCAGCTTTGGAGAGCTTGGTGATGTGTACGTGTCGCCAGATGCGGGGTGGGCATCTGCATCGAAGGCTAGGTGAGGGTAACTGTAACATCCCAAAAATTTGGTCTGTTTTGAGGTTTTAAAAGAAAAGGAACCATTTGGATTTTTCTGCTAAAGTTAAAAGCTTAATATGAATTTTCAGAGTTCAAAAATAATTTAAAATGAATAATGTCAACATCAACTATAGTCAAAATTATTTTATTTGGGCTCTATGTGCTTGGGTATATTTTCTAGAATTTTCTAGAATTTTTCCGAGTGCATTTGCTATTTTCTAATTGCCATATGGATTTTCTGCTATTTTCTAAAAAGAAAAAGTAATTAAAATCTCAGATAATAGCTTTGGGCTCAATCCTTAACCTCCCGGCCCATTTCCTTCTCCCTCCGGCCCAGCCCACGCGGCCTTTGCCCTTTCCGCACTAGCCGCGCGCCGCTCCTTGTTCCTCGGCCGGTGGGCCCGCCTTTGTGCCACGTCCCTGTCGTCTTCAACCCAGCTCCTTCTGGTGTCCGTGTCCGACACGCGAGCAGCGCCGGCCTCCTCCTGGACTCCTCCCCTCCGGCGCTATTTAAGGCCTCCTAGCCGTGTCAATCCCTTCGCCCCAAGCCCCTCTCCCAAAACCCTAAGGCGCCGTCCCCGATTTCGTCCGCATCTCGCCGCAATCGCCGAACACCCGAGTGCCATTGAAGTTTCTTTGCCGTCAAATTCCTTCGTCCACAAAGCTCCTCCAGCCGTGATTCCGCCGCCATGTGGTTCGCATTAGCGTGAGCTACGTGGTGCGCCCATCATCTCTTTCGAAGAGTCATCACATTGCCGTTGTCGTCTTCGTCACCAAAAACGATCGCCGCCGCTCCACCCCGATCTATTAACCGGTGAGCCCTCGTGTCATCCTTTGCGCGTCACCTCGTGCACAATTCTATTCTCATCCAATCCCCTACTTTCTTGTTGCTTCTCCTTCGCCGAGTTGCTACCGCCGCTCATTTTCCTTGTATCCGGTCATCCTTGGATTGCCGCCGGCATGGTTCACCTCCGGACCTCCCGAGCCTTTCCTTGTGTTCCTGGTGTCGTCGCCGACCCCATGCTCCTCTTAGTTTTCATCGGGCGCCACTCCTTCACCAATTCCGTCATGAGCCGAGGACCTAGCCGCCGCTCAAGTCGTCGCCGTCGGTGAACCCTTGCCGCCCTTGCCGTAGAGCCACCTCCCAGAGCATCATCAAGTTCTCGGCGTCCCGTTTTGCTCCTGAGCTGGACTTCTTTCGCCGCCAGTCGCCGTCGACGATGTCAACTCCACCGCCGGCCGGAGCTCCCTTCTCTCTCGGGTTGCCTCTGTGCTGACGTGGCTTGCCACCTCCCCTTTCCACCTCATGTCCACACAAGCAGCCACCTCAGCCTTGATGCTTGTGTGTCAATCCAATCAGCATCCCAGTCAAGGCCATGTGGCGTATCCAAATCTCCACCCGAGCCAAAGGTTCATGGAACCAATCCACCATGCACCATCTCTATGTCCGGTGGGTCCCACCTGTCAGGCAATTTCTTTTTAATTCTTTCTCGGCTGAAAATCCCTGCTGACGTCATGCTGGCATCATAAGTCAATTTTCCAGTAGGAAAGTAAATCTCGAAATTCCAGAAAACCAAATTAGGGTATTTCTTTAGATTTTAATCTTCCAGAGCTCATATCTTTTGCATCTGAACTCCGATTGAGTCCATTCAAATTCCTAAATTTATCTAAATTCGAGATCTATTTATCTGAGATTTTTATTTAATTTTTGGAGTTTGTTTTCTTTCTGTTATTTATTTATTTGTGTTATTTGTTTGTTTTGCGAATAGACATCGATACTTCGGGAAGCTTAGAGCAAGGAGTAGCATACCAAGATCAAGATCAATCACTGGATTTATTCCATGGCAAGTCGTGGTCCTTTGATCATATTGAACCCATGATTTCAAAAGTATCTTATTTTATATAATTGCATGCTACCTTTATATAAATTGTTCTGGGATTAGTTATTACCTGTTGTCATTATACCTCCATTGATTATTTGAATGCTATGAATCCTTTGTCACCTTAGCATGGGTAATTTTAGTTGGACATATTTGTATTGCCAACATGGGTATCGTACATATGCTTAGTCTTGCTTAGTTACGACGGGTTTGTCATCACATGTGTCTTAATAATGAATTTTGACTTAATGATTTTTGGAATCATGGTGGTGAGCCATTCTTGTTAAAATTTGGGTACCATGACAGGGTATGTCATTGGTGTTGGTTAAACAAAATGGTTTTCGCTTGGGCGAGTGGTTGGTGGATAGTGGGGATGTGGATTGAACATGTTGTGGGTTTGTGGTAGTCTCGCCTGAGTAATTTGTCAAGGACTTAATCTTGTGCGCCATTGAACTGGGCCTTAACCGTACAACCACATGTCTGGTATGGGACGGACCTGGCTGATTAATTAGCAATGTCTTAATTTCGGTTCTGTCGTGTGAAGCGTGGTTACGGGAAACGTATTCTCACGGTGGCGCAAGAGGGGCCCATGCAGTCGGAAAGACATTCGGTGTTGAAACCTTAGCGGGCGGGCGGGTTAAGAAGGAACTTTGTAAAAGCCTTGTGATGATCACTTAGTCGCACACCTCGGAAGTGTGTTAAGCGGACATTATAAGTTGATCTATCTCTTGTGGGTCAAGTTGTACAACCTCTGCGAGTGTAAAACTATTCGAATAGCCGTGTCCGTGGTTATGGGCGTGCTCGGGATTTCACACGGAGATAGAGTTTCTTCAAAATGTGTCGAGTGTGAATGGGAAGTTCACTTGATGAATATAATGTTCGTTTGGTGAATAGGTCATTCACTTGGTGGTTTGTGTCGATTGGTGAATGGGGAATTCACTTATCTTTGGTTTGGTTGGGAGTGAATGGGAAGTTCACTAGTTGTTTCAAAGAAATTGTTTATTTATTTATTATTGTTTTCAATTACGCATTTCAATCTAATTATTGTATTTATCGAAAATGTTGTTTTATGCAAAAGAGCCATACAACTAATCTTTGTTCAAGCCCTGCATGAATACTATTTGCATATATTTCCCACGGCTTCTTGAGTACATTCAAAGTACTCATGGCTTTGCCCTGTATTGCTCGATTGAAGATTATCAAGTCGCTCAAGAGTTCTTCGCCAGAGGACCATGAAGGTTTTATGGATTAGGATGCGTTTCTCCACTCGATTGCTGTGGGCATGTTGATTGGCCATTTGAAGAGTTTCGTTCATTGCAAGAGTTCATTTGTTTCTTTAGCCCTGCGTGTCAAGTTAAGTAAACGTTGACCATAAGGTCCAGTTATTAATTATTATTTGTTACTTTGAGATCTTTTTAGTTAAATTAAATAAATGGATGGTATTTCATCACTGTTTCCCTGTGTGAGCTAGCTACTGATCTGGGACTAGTTCAGAATACACAGAGGGTTCCTGAGATGTATTTTCGGGTCCCGACAGTAACCTCAAATTAAGATTTCCGAGTTTGACACAATACAAACATGAAGTTTCCATAGTGAGACATTCAGCATGTGGATAAGTATAATGATTCAAGATTACAAAACTGTGGCCTCATAAAATCTACACCCTCCAATACCAGTTACCGGTTTTAAACTAACCAAATTTCATCAAACAAAATTTAAACTCTGAATTTGAATTTGGCCAGTTTTTGGCCGATTATCGCCCATTTGACTGGTTACAACCTGAATTACTCTTCATCAATTTAAATTCAAATATTAGGTTTTAAATACAGAATTCTTTTTGGGCTGATATTTTTAAATAGCTCGGACAAGATGATAGGTAACCATTGATAATCGCGATTCTCGTCGGCTTTTTATCCTTGTGCTAGACATACACATAAGAGAGGAAGATATGATAGAGAAAACCTTCCTTACTCTCCATATGAAGGACATTTCAATTGGGATGATCCTTAGGAGGAGAAACTTTAAGAAACACATCTTTCTGATTGGTGCTCTGCTTGAAGTAAAGAGGACAATTGGGCCACCTCAATACATTGTGTACTTCCGCTAGGAGGATTGGCTGGGCCAATAGATGCAAGCGAGGGACAGTTCCTAGGAATTCTCTAGATTATACTCATGCAATTGATGTTTGAATTCAACATGAATCATCCTAAAGTACAATGACGAGTTGACTAGGAAGGGATTAAAGGCGTGTATGCCTTCCCAAAGCTATCCCTGTAACACCCCAGCCTAACAAGAGCCTGGAATGCTACTAAGATGACTGAGTAACAAATTAAAACTAAGATATTTTACTAAATTTTGGCAGAACCTCCTTTGTTTAGTTAACCATACCAGAGGTTCGCACAGGTAATTAAAATAATAAACAATAATTCAATCATCAAATCTATAACGTAAACATAAAGGCAGCCATAACGTGCTAATCAACTCTATTACAAAACATCCAATGCATAAGCAATAACCAAAAGACCATCATTTAAGCGGTTCACTCAATTATTAAGGCATGTTCCAAATTTAACCAATTATAAATAGTTCGTAGCAGTGTGCAATCAAACTAATGACTATTCCCTCCCATGCATGCCGTTCTCGTAAAGGGTACCTAAAAAATAAATATTAGCAAGAGTGAGTCCAAAACTCAGCAAAGTACAAATTAGTGTAACAATAACATACACAGCTATAACAACATCATACAACCATAATTCTCCATAAACAACCAATTCACATGAGCATGCAATGCAAATGCACAAATACAACTTTTCTTTTCTCTTTGCATATACTAATAATGCGGAGTATGCATCCGTTGATGCATATCCATGCCTGTGCCTTCTAGCACAGGGACCATAAGCCCACACTCCACAAGTGTGAAGACCACAAGCCCGTTCAATACATGACGGGGACCTCAAAATCAATGCTTGGTCATCACGTGATCAAGCCTCAAAGATGAAAACATGATGCATATGAATCAATTCTTTTATCCAATATAAACATGTATTAGCCAGCAGCAACATAAATGAATAAAGAGCATACTCATTCTTCTAGCATTCATGAACAGCGACATACACATCATTCTAGCATCCATGAGTAGACAATATACACATAATACCAACAAACATGAACAATCACTCTTAATTATTCTACCACTATTTGTACTTGCCTCAACTGTGTGAAGCTTGATGATGCAGAGAGGGCGCTGCCCCAGAATCAAACCACCTGAATAAACATAACAATCAGACTAAGAGGACATTTATGGACAATACATTGCTAGAAATAGGTACACAATGAACTACGCTCCCTAGCGCAACCCAAAACACCCACTTCTATAAACGTCGATCTGTCCCAAAACAGAACAGTCTTCTTCTAAAATTCATAACTTTTTGTATACTTATCCAAATCTAGTGTTCTTTGATTCTCCCGAAAGCTTATTAAATTACCCACCTAAAACTAATTGGTGAGATTCCTAGATTTTGTCATCTTCTATCCCTACCAAACAGATTACTAAAACTGCTAAATCCCATTAGAGGTTCTGGACAGCGAGACTAAAACTAACTTATCTTTTAGTACACTTATCCAAAAATTATGATCTTTAGCTCTCTAAAAACCTTACGAACATACCTACAACTTTAGTTTGGGTGAGAGCTTCTAAATAATCCATTAACTATTTACTAATGACCGATTAACATTGAATGTTAGAATTATGATAGAACCATAGAACAGCGGTGCTACAAAAATCATATCTCTTGATCCGCGCATCCAAACGACCTGATCCAAGACTCTATTGAAAGCTAAATACGTGAACTACAAATCTCTAGGAGATGTCTAGATCAAATTTCGTAGTTAACTTCCTCAAAAAAAGCCGAGCAATACAGACTGCCACAAACCGCTCTAATACCGACATTGCCAAATCGCGAAACTACACGACTAATCGAACGGGATCGTGGGTTACCCTTGAAGAATCCGCTGAAGAATGCAAGAACCACCACGTGATCCCTCTCCCTTCCCTTCTCCTTCTTCTTCCTTCTTCTTGGCCGACGGCACCCGAAGGGTTCTTCTTCCTCCCTCCTTCTTGGACAGCAGCAAGGGAGGGGTGGTTACTGCAGCGACAACATGGTACTGTAGCAGGCGGCGTGGTACTGTAGCATCACGTGCTACAGTGCCATGCTAGGGTTTCCCCTCCCCTCCTTATGTTGGTGACCGGCCCAGCTCCTGGGTATGGGCCAAAGGCCCATAACTATTTTCCTCCTAAATTCAAGTTATTAATCATTTTCTAATTCATTAAATACTTATTTAATGAAATGAGATATTACAATCCCCTTAATTATAGTAGAGCTAACTCATGTTTTAGGATGGTGTTACAATTATAAAACACCGAATTTTGGTTAACCTAGGGGACAACAAGTATTAGGGATTAAAGTTAGGTCTTCTAATCTTTAGTTCACAAGTTGAATAAAGTATTTCCGTTTTATGCATGTCTTTATTTACTTGCATGTATTTTATACAATGTTTTAATTAATGCAATTATTGATCTCTTGCTTTACAGAATTAATGAAAACACTACAAGAAAAAACCCTATTGAGATGCTTTTCTAGATGTGTTTTTTAGAAACACTTTAAAAATCGCCCTAAAATTTTGAATGTTAGAGGCGGTTTTGAGACGTTTTCGAGACACATACATAATTTTATCTTGTAGAGTCGTTTTTTAGACGCTCTCTAATTCGCCTAAAGGTTATGTTGCGTAAAGATATTTTTTGAGACGTTTTTCAACTCTCTAGAGGCGTTTTTTCAGTGGTTGATATGTGTTAAAAGAACTACATAATAATATTTCAAACACGCAACTAAACATGTGAGGTTGTGAGGTTGGGGTGGCTAGTTGGATAAGTCTAAGAAAAGTATTTCCCATATGGTCTTGAGTTCGAGTACCAACTTTTGCAAGACTGCACACATTTTTTTATATTTGATTTATTGAGGCATAGTACAACGTCTCTACATAACGCCACATATCCCGTAGATCTGGAAGAGACACGGTAGTGTTACTGATAAGGACTAAGATAATGTTGAGGAACCCTCGCTAGCAAGTCCAGTCTGAGCGATTACTCGTAGACAAATTCAGAATCGTAAGAACGATGCAAAAATATATAAATGAAATAAGAGATGAACACAGAGATATGAGAGGACTGCAGGCTTCTCTTTATTGCTCTTTTAATGAACGTGTACAATGGTCGGGGGTCCCCCCTTCTATATATAGGCTACGGGTGGATGAGCTGCCCACCTGGGCCAGGACTACTGGTCGGGCCCAGTTTCTTAACACTCCCCCTTGGGCTCTCATCCTTCATGTCAATGCCTCGTCAAAACTCCATAAAAACCCAGTGGAAAAAATTTGGAGAAAGAGTACATGAAACATGTTCTGCTATGTCTGCTCGAATTGCCTCATTAAAAACCTTAACCGAGAAACTTTGGGAAAACTCGTCAAGGGAAAAAGAGTATAATCCACCCAATTTCATTTGATCTTCAGGATTTATTCTTTGGGTACTTGATCTCCATGATCAAGCTTTAGTAATGAGTTTGCGAAGGTTCTCCTCCTGAATTCTGCACTTCTCTAAATCTCATCATTCCAATTCCACGTATGCACCTTTCAAAGCTAGATGTTGGAAGTGACTTAGTGAATAAATATGTAAGATTTTCACATAACTTAGTATGCAATACTTTAATTTCGTCCATCTTTTGCATTTCATGAGCATAGAAGAACTTGGGATTGATATGCTTTGTGCGAGAACTCTTCACATAACCCATCCACACTTGTGCAACATAAGCTGCATTATCTTCATAGATAACAGTGGGGGTTTGTGTGGTATTCAATCCACATGACTGCTGAATGTGGTGAATCATCCGCCAAAGCCAAGAGCATTCACGTGCGGCCTCGTACAGTGCTATAATTTCTGAGTGGTTCATCGAAGTCGATACAATGCTTTGCTTATACGATTTTCATGAAATTACAGTTCCACCACACAGGAAGACATAGCCTATTTGCGACTTAGCTATATGTGGGTCTGACAGGTACCCGGCATCTGCATAGCCAGTCATTGTCAAGTCTTGGTTTTTTCTGTAGAACAAACCAAGATCTTTACTTCCTTGGAGGTATCAGAAGACATCCTTTATTCCCTACCAATGCCTTTTGATAGGTTCGCACTATACTTTGCTAGTAGGTTCACTGCAAAAGCAATGTCCGGTCTAGTACAGTTTGCCAAATACATGAGAGCTCCAATTGCGCCTAAGTATGGGAATTCCGGTCATAGGACTTCCTCTCCCTATTCTCTAGGTCTGTACGGGTCCTTGTCTTGCTGCAAGGATCTCCCGATCATTGGCACTTTCGAAGGATATGCTTTTTCAAAGCCGAACCTTTCCAATACCTTTTGAGTGTAGGTTGACTGATGTACTAAAATCCCTTCAGGGGTATGCTCAAGCTGCAAGCCTAGGCAATATTTGGTTTTACCCAAATCTTTTATTTCGAACTCCGACTCCAGGTAAAAGCTTGCTTTCTTAATATCTTCCAAGGTCCCGATGATATTCATATCATCTACATATACTGAGATTATACATAATCCATCCTGGGATCTTCGTATAAATACACAGGGACAATCCTCATTGTTCGTGTAGCCTTTCTTGCAGACAAAGTCGCTTAAGCGATTATACCACATCCTGCATGATTGCTTTAGTCCATATAGTGACTTTTTGAGTTGCACACTGTATAAATTTCTATTTGCTCTGTCTTGGTTTGGGACAGCGATACCTTCAGGTACCTTCATGTAAATTTTTAAATCCAAGTTCCCATAAAGTTATGCAGTTACCACATCCATCAATTTTATTTCCAAATTTAGATTTACTGCCATTGAGATTAAATTTCTAAAGGTAGTTCCACCCATGACTGGGGAATAGGTTTCTTCATAATCAACTCCTGGTCTTTGAGTGAAACCTTGTACAACAAGCCTTACTTTATATCTTACAACTTCATTGTTTTCATTTCTCTTTCGAACAAATACCCATTTATGCCCTACTGGGTGCACATGGGGGGGCGTGCGGCTTACAGGCCCAACCACCTCTCTTTTATTCAGAGATATTAATTCTGCTTCTATTGCCTTCTTCCAATCATTCCAATCTGATCTTTTCTTACATTCAGCGAGCGATGCAGACTCGGGATCAAGATTGATGATTGTGGCAATTTTCTTTGCAAAATAGATGTCGACATTGGCTGTTGCTCTATTCATAGATTCTCTCGTGGTCACATAATTTATAACTATTTCTTCATGGGACGGTTCTGCTAATGCTTCTACTTGCTCACCGCTGCTTTCAATTGCGGGGGCAAGTCCTTTTAGTTTTTCAGCTCCGATGTGTGCGCACACATCCATGCTGATGTCTCCCTCTGTGAAAATATTCAAATCCGGTATGCTTTTTGCTGAAGGTTTCATACCGGTGCGAGGTCTCAACTGGCTCCCCTTCTGATTCTGGGGAACTTCAGCGATCGGTTGTGACAAGTCCTTATCCTTTTTCACCAGGCGTCCCCGGTTACTTGGGATTCGAGGGGCCGGAGTTCTCGTCCTTTTATTCTGAGGCCTCTGGACAGGATTAGGGACACCTTCTATTTTCTTTAGTATTTCAACCCTCTCCGGTGCATTGCGTGCAGGCACATGCGACTTGGACACGCTCTTCAAATCACTAAAGTTGTCAGGCAGTTGATTCGTTAATGCTTGGAAATCAATTATCTTCTGGACTTTGCTATCTGCTTCACTAGTGCGCGGGTTGCATGTGCATGGATTCCCGTGGCTTGCCACGTTATTTCCCGATAATTTTCATCGAGAGGTTGATTTCCTCCCCCTAATGACGGGAAACTATCCTCATCAAATATGATGTCAGTGAAACGGGTTGTATGCAAATCTCCAGTCATCGAGTCCAGATACCAGATTGTGGATGTTATCTCATAACCAACGTATATCTCAGACTTTCGGAGAGGGCCCATTGCAGTCCGCTGCGGTGGTGGTATAGGTACATAAACCTTGCAACCAAACCTTCGGAGATGAGAGATTTTTTTTGCTGACCCTTGCGCTAGTTGCATAGGTGAATGGATGTTGTATGTCGATGGTCTAAATTGATGAGAGTTGTTGTGTGCAGGACCGCGTGTCCCCAACATGTAGTTGGTAAATTACAATTCTGCAAAAGCGGTCGGGCAATGAATTTGATTCTTTTAATCAATGCTTCTGCTAGTCCATTCTGGGTGTGGATATGTGGTACTGAGTGCTCAACAGTAATTTTCATTGCCACACAATAATCATCAAAGGCCTTCGAAGTAAATTCTCCGGCGTTGTCCATTCTGATGGACTTCACATGATGATCAGGGAAATTATTCTTTATTTTAATTATCTGCGAGATCAGCTTTGCAAAAGCATGATTTCTCGTAGACAACAAGCACACATGCGACCATTTCGAGGAAGCATCGATGAGCACCATAAAATACCTAAATGGCCCTAACAGAGGCTGAATAGGACCGCCGATATCTCCCTAGATTCGGTTCAGGAATGCAGGGATTTCATCCTTCACTTTCAGAGGAGAAGGTCTAGTAATTAATTTCCCGATGGCACATATAGGGCACAAAATCTTCTGGATTCAGAAAATTCTTTACATTGATATTATGTCCCTGAGAATTTTTAATTATATTTCTCATTATCCTAAGACCGGGGTGGCCTAATCTATCATGCCAGAGACAAAAGTTCAGAGCTTCTAAAAGATATTTTCAAGACAGTATAGGCTGCAGGTGCCCTAATATGAGTGTAGTATAGCCTAGATTCATATGAAGGAAGTCGTTTTAATACCTTTTTCTATTTTCTTCACGCTTTGTAATGAGTAGATATTCCTTACCATACTCGTCTTCAGTCTCTACATGGAGACCGTTAGCGTGAATATCTTTAAAACTTAAGAGAGTCCTAGTCGATTTCGGGTACAACAAGGTTTCTTCAATGACCAATGTCGTGCCCATCGGGAGTATAATTATGGCTCTTCCTGAGCCTATTATACAAGTATTGCTACCTACGATTGTCGTAAGACTACCAGTATTCTTGCTGATCGACTGGAAAATTTCGTCTCTCTCAATATGGTGTTCGTTGTGCCGCTATCAGCTAAGCACACTTCCTTCATAGGGCGCCACACGCGTTCTGATATATAAAGTATCTATTAATATGGGGTAGAATGCAATCCACACATAAATAAAATACTTCAAAACAGAACAAATTTGCTATTATTAATATGAAAAAAAATTCTTACTGGACTCATCATAAGAATTTATTGCTATTGCTCTTCTAGAGCTTATAACCTTTATTCAATAATTCAAAGTTTTATGACAACCATAAACTGCAAATGACTGTAAAACTAAGTGCAATGCGTGCACAAGATCGAATCAACGAAGTAAGAAGAAACTTATGCCTGAATCTGGTCTATTTCTATCTTCTCTTCTTCGGCAACTATGCAATGTCCAAAGAAAGAGTGATGGGAGCTGCTGCAGGGCTGTCCACATCCATAGGTGTAGCCAATGACTGTGGGTCTTCCATGCCTGCAATGACGAGGTGCGCCTCATGCTGTCCTTTGCCCTTCTTTTTAGCCTTAAAAGCATCAATCACGTGCTGCGGTTCACAACAGACACGTGACCAATGTCCCCAAGTGCCACATTTGTAGCAGCTTTGGTCCTGCTGACCATAGGGCTTCTCATCACGCTTCTTTTGTTCGCCTTTCTTGGCTTGAGCATTCTGCTTGGTCTTGTAACTCATGACCTTACCCTTCTTGCCTCTTTGCTTTGAGTGAGGCTTTCTCACCTTGTAGCTGCTTGCGTTGACTTCATGACCAACTTTGCTACTAGGCGGCTGTGAGATGTAGTTCTTCCTGAGAACCTCATCTTGAACTTCTGCAACTTGCATAATGTCTATTAGTTCGACGTACTCCTTGTAGCCATCCCGACGGTAATTACGTGCAGATTGCACCACATTTGGGTGAAAGGTAGAGAGAGTTTTCTCAATCTTCTCCGCATCTGTGATTACTTTACCACATAGCTGAAGATTGGTACAAATTGCAAATCAGAGTTGTACTCCCCATGGTCTTGTAGTCAGCAAAACGTAGTCGAGTCCATTCCTGCTCTGCCCGAGGTAGGATGGTGTACTTCAGTTTCTCGAATTGCTTCTTCAGGGCGGTCCACAAAGCTAGTGCGCTCATCTCTGCAATATACTCATTCTTGAGCGTTAGGCAGAGATGGTGTCTGAGGAAATGAAGTGCTTGATCATTCTCCTCAGCAGTTGGAACGGCATCCTGCGAGGCGCCGAGTCCAATAGAAGCACGGAGCATCTTGGCTCCAAGTACGATTTCGACATCTGATGCCCAAGTCAAATAATTCTGGCCATGCTGAGCCAGCTCCTCGAACTCCTTGTTCGTAATTCTAGTCATCTGCATATTTATGCAAGAAGTGCATAAGATTACTGCTAATAATGTGCATAAAATGGTTGTAAGAATTCTCATAATATTCTCGTATTTTTCTACGCATTTTTCATGATTTACTGCTATTTTCAATGATTAAAAGCAATATAAACAATCACAAATAATAAAAATAGTAAATATAGTAAATAAATTACATAGAAAAACAATAACAAAGTAAAACATGCTTCAAAAGTTCAAAATATGAAGGAAAAAAAAGAATTCCCGAGGTCCTTTTCTGCTCGAAAAGTGACTTTTTGGCGAAATCTAAAATTTCTAGAGGTTAAAACACGAAATTTCAATTCAGAGAAATTTTTCGCATAAATTTCAAATTTGCGGAGGGCCTATTTACAAAACCGGATTTTCCACCGCCCTTTTTTCTTTTTCCCCAGCCTTTCACGGCCCAAAGGGCCCATGCACGGCCGGCCCAAAGGGGCCCATTGGTCGGCTTCAAAACGCACAGGGTAAACCCTACCCCGGCTCCCAAGTGGCGGCGGCACCTTATGCGCGCACGGGGGCGGCAGCGGCTCCGAGCGGGGATGAGCACGGCGGCGCCGTCGGCTGCGGGCCGAGCGGTCACGCGGCGAAGCGGGCTAAGCGCGTGGCACCGTTGGTCGCGGGCGGGCGGCGCCGTGAGGCGACCGTAGGCGGCGGGCGGGCGTGGCGGCACCGCTGGCTGCGGCCGAAGCGCGGCGTCGTCATCGCTGCGAGGTGATCGGAGGTGCGCTCGGGCGGCCATGCGGTAGCGTGCTCGAGGCGGCGGTGCTGCGAGGCGGCAAGCTGGCGGCGAGGAGCCGCTTCTAGGCGGCGAAGGCGGGCGCACGGTAAGCCGGCGGCGCAAGGAGGCGGCCGACTGGCTCCATGGCCGACGGCCCCCCTTTTTTTGTCTTTCTCGGGCGGCGGCCATACGGGGCTCCGACGGTGGTGCTGCGGGGGCATGCCGGTCGTGGAGGCGACCGCGTGCGGGCGGCTGTGGGTGGGGCAGTGGCACTGCAGGCGCAAGTCGGCCGGAGGAGGGTGTACCCGTGCTGTGAAGGCTCCAGGCCATCGTCAATTTTTTTTCATGTATACTTGTTCATGCAATGCAGTGTAATGTAGTGCGGGACTGCATCGATGGCGCGGCTTCAGGCCGACGTGTGCATGCTTGCCGCGTGCTAGCTGCGTGGCTCTGTCGTTGCCTCCATGGCGATGCGTGGTGGTGGACTAGCCGACTGGTAACGTATCGCGGAGGTGGTGACAGCCGCTTGCAGGCAGTGCCATGCACATGGTGTCTTTCGTGCTATTGCATCTACAAACAACAGTGCAATCATCATCTACTCTTTCATGCAACCCACCGATCGGCTTGGCCGGCGACTTCAAGTCGGCTCGCGGTATATTAGAGCGGATTTGCGCCGTAGGAAACCAATCTAGAAAGCAAATTTACAGAATTTAAAGCGATCTAGAAAGTACAATTCAATCTACGAGTGTCGTTCATCGACGGTTACCTTTTCGATGCGAGGAGAGTCGATCGTGCTGATAACATTGACGAGGATCTAAATAATCCACATTTATTTACTCCATAATCAAGAAATATGACGTCATAAGACATACCCCTTAAATATCAAAAGGGAAGAACTAGTCAGGAAGTCGTAGGCTACCCTACGACTACCCCCTGGTCGTAAGCTCTTCTACGACCACGCCCTCGACTTCCCGACTCTTCTATGGTATAATCGTTACGACTACTACCTAGTCGTAAGCTCTTCTACGACCATGGTATAATCGTTATGAGTATGTCCGGTCGTAAGTTTTTCTATGATCGGGCTCTGCTACGGGTTCCTCACGACTTCATCGACCCACCCGCTTGACGCCCATTAAACGGTGAGAATCTAAGCGGTCAAAATACGCAGCTTATCTCGACATAATCGTAGATAATTCCCACTATCTCTCGATCGTAATCGATTGACATGGGAGGTTACTACTCAGTAATTACTCTCATTATTACATAATAAATGAGCGACTAATTAGCCTGGAAGGACAACGTCCACTATTGCTTAGTATAAATAGGTATCTGTTAGAGATAGAGGGAGAGGCTTGGGGGAAAGAAGAAATAGAGCCTTCTTTGGAGAACAGTTAGGAAAATACTTATTCGATTGTAATCCAAAGAGCAAATACAAGATACACAGGAGTAGGGTTATTATTCTCACCGGAGAAGGCCCAACTGTATAAAAATCCCCGTGTCTTCTTCGTCTGTGTGATCAATTGTGGAGACCCCCCGAATCAAACAATCTTTACGTAAGATCGGTTCTAAAACACCGACAGTTGGCGCCGTCCGTGGGGAGCCTCTGGTAATTCCTTGTCAACAGTTCTTCCTTTTCTCTTTTATGCTACCATGCCAGAGAATGAAATGAGGAGAATTGGTTCGACTTGGCGATTACGCAGACATCGACATGGATGCCGGTCTCGAATCTGAACCTAGTATCGAATCTTACGACGGTATTGCGCCTCGAGATCTTCTATCGATCTCGAGATCGCATTACCACGAGTCGAGGAGGATCCTTATCCCCACGACGATGCGCCCACCGAGGATCAATTTCTCGGAGGCAAGGGTCAACTCGACCAAGAATACCGTCTTAGGGCAAACTCGCAACACGACGAGAGCTTTTCCTCTAAGTGTTCGAGTCCCCAAGACGATTCGAGTTGGCAAGACAAGTTACGAAGCCATTATCCCGAGCTCCATCGACATCCGATGGTCCTCTCTCCGAGCATTTCCGCAGGAAGAGGATCGGACATGCCGTTCATCCAAATTCAACCGCCCCGACGCAGAGCCACTGCGCATCGAGACGGTTATAACCCGAGTTCCCCTACCGGAGGTTTACTCAAGTCGCCAGATGGTGTCGCTCGACCACTCCTCCGGTGAGGAGATCTCGAGCGCAGTGGAAGTCATCCACGGAGGTCTTCGCCCTTCCTCCGATCGGATCGTTCTCCCGGAAGAAGGATTGGACATGCTTCCCGCCGAGCATACTCTACACCACCTCGTCGTAATGGCAAGGACACCACACCGCGAACGAAGCGAACACTTTGATGAACGTGCGGGACATCCTCAACATTCTCGCGCCCATTAAAACAAGTTCAAGGGTCCAAATAGACCATTACGAGGCAATTCGACGGAAGAAAATAGTGGCTCGAAGAACCTCCCCGAGCGCTTATTTCGGTCGAAGGAAGCTCAAGAACTCCAAAGACATCAATGATTTCTTTGGAGAACCCGACCCAAAACTCGCCGAGCACGGTGTTATGATCTTTTTGCCGAGGAGATCGTGCAAAGACTTCGTGACATGATGGCCAAACTCGAGCGGCGAGGTCGACCACAACCACGAAGTCGTAATAGTGCGCTACTTCTTACGCCACCGCTCAGAAACTCGTCGCATGGAAGGCGGCACGACTCTCCCTCATGTCGTTCTCTCGACATGAGAAAAATGCCACAAGCCAACGGGAGGGGTGATCTTTCACCACTTCAACACGAGACGCACGGCGCAAGCGGGCACGAGGAGTATTTCCCGTAAGGTCGAGGCCTATTATAGGCCTAGTCCCCATGGTCGGGTATCGACGAGTTCGATCGCCCGACGACATTAACCCTTCGTTTCTGCAAAAAGAAGACAAGAGGTTATCTCGGGATGTCGGGCGTTCTCGCCTGACCTTCGAGCGGTTCGTTGGCCGCCTCGATTTCGACCGACGAATATGGAGAAATTCGATGGAACTCAAAACCCCATCGAGTTCCTCCAAATCTACACTACAGCTATCCGAGCTGCAGGAGGAGGAGAGCATGTCATGGCGAATTACCTTCCGACTGTGCTCGAAGGATCGGCGCGATCATGGCTTCTAAACCAACCATTTGAGTCGATCTACTCGTGGCAACACCTCTGTGATCTACTGCTGGCTAATTTCCAGGGAACTTACAATCGCCCAGGAAAGGAGGATGACCTGCACCGGATAAGACAGAACAACCATGAAACGCTACGACAATTCATCAGGCGCTTCAGTCAGGTTCGAAACTCTATTCCGGAAGTTTCTGACTCATCTGTGATCAGGGCTTTCAAACAGGAGTCCGTGCGCGTAAGAATAACATAGGACATCGCCTTACATCCACCTGCCACCATCGCTGAGCTCTTTGAGATGGCTGATAGATATGCGACTACTGCTGAAGCGGTCGAATGGAACAATACCATCGATCTCAAAGATGGCATCCTCGGAAGCAAAGAAAGTGGTAAGAAAAAGGATAAAAGGCTAGGAAATCTAAGAACAAAGCGAAAAGTCAAAAATCTCCAGATGCCAGTTCTAAGGAGGTCCTAGCCGTAAGTGATAAGGAGCCACACAACCCCAAGCAAAATCCCGATCGAAGTAAAGGTAAACACCAAGATCGGAGAAACGACAAACCCAGGTGGTGTCCTTTTCATAAAAAAGAAGGGCATGACCTTCGTAACTGCCGAGTTTTCTTACGGAAACTCGAGGACTATTATTTTGGCAAAGGGCCACTTCCTATTCTTGAACAGGTGGGCCAAACCAGTGGACAAAAGGAGTCGGACGATGAGGAGATGCCGCTCAGACCCGCAAAGACACCATTGATCACATCTATGGGGTCTTGACATACGAATCACGAAAGACAAACCAAAGCGATCGAACGTGAGGTAAACACAATCGACTCTCCTCTTGTCAATAAATTATCAAGTGGTCGAAATCACCCTTGCTTTCGAGAAGGTGATTGTCCGATACCTTCGACTAGACCAGGTCGATTTCCGATAGTAGTCGAACCCACCATCAACAATTGTCGAGTCAATCGAGTTTTAGTTGATGGTGGAAGCTCGTTAAATATACTGTTTACGAGTACCCTGGACGAGATGCAAGTACCGGGACAAGGTAAGACCGCACGATATTCATTTCATGGAATCGTACCGGGGTCTTCGGCCAAACCCATTGGCCAAGTTTCTCTTCCTTTAACGTTTGGATCACCAAGCAATTTTAGGACAGAGAAAGTCTCCTTTGATGTAGTCGATTTCGATACGGCATATAACGCCATACTCGGACGACCTACTCTGACAAAATTTTTGATAGCTACTCACTATGGGTACCAATGTCTTAAGATGCCAGGTCCCAAAGGAGTGACCACAATATATTGTGACAAGAAGATGGCGTATTCCTGCGACCGTCGTTCCCTTGAGATGGTTGGACAACTACCAACTCGAGACGAAAGTCAGCCTTCGATTAGCAAGTCGAAGCCTAAAGCTGCACCTAAGCCAAACGACCAGGTCAAAGAGGTTCCTCCGACGCAGAGGAGAACTCAAGATGCTCGCATTGGGGATTCTTCCGACCCTAAATAGGAAGACGCCTCATCACCTTCCTCCGTGCAAACGCGATGTCTTTGCGTGGCAAGCATCCGACATGCCCGAGTCCCAAGGAATGTGATCGAGCACAAAGCTAGCCTTACGGCCGATAAACTACCCGTAAAACAAAAGTTACGAGATTTGCCCCGATCGACGAGATGCTATTAGGTCGAATTGGACAAGTTGCTTAAAGCGGGCTTTATAAGAGAAGTCAACCACCCGCAGTGGTTGGCCAACCTCAGAATGGTTAGAAAGTCTAACGGCAAATGGCGTATGTGCGTGAGACTTTATCGATCTTAATAAAGCTTGTCCAAAAGATGATTTCTCTTTACCTCGCATCGATCACCGTTGACTCTCTCGCAGGATGTGAAATGTTGAGTTTTCTAGATGCATACTCGTTATCATCGATCGGTATGCATCGAGAAGATGAAGAAAAGACCGCATTTATTACACCGCTTGGAGTATTTTGCTATGTCAAAATGTCATTCGGCCCAAAAATCCGGAGCTTCTTTTCAACGCTTGATGCAAACGACTTTCGCTCCTCAACTAGGCCGAAATTTGGAAGCCTATGTTGATGACCTAGTCGTAAAAGCACCAAACGACTCGAACATATCACGCACTTGCGTGAGACTTTCGACAACCTCGAAAACACCAATTGAAACTAAATCCCGAGAAGTGTGTGTTCGGGTCTCTTGAGAAAATTGCTTAGATTCTGGTTTCGAACGGGAATCAAGCAAATCCTAAAATATCAAAGCCATCACTCGATGCGCCCACCACGAAAAAGAAGTCCAAAACTCACGGGGTGCATGGCGGCGTTAAGTCGTTTCATAGCACGATCGGGAGAAAAAGGACTGCTTTCTTCAAACTTCTAAGGAAACATGAAGGTTTCAATGGTCGAAGAGGCTAACTTAGCCTTCGAGGAAGTCAAGAGGTATCTTACGAGTGCTCTGTTCTAGTTTCCCGAAGCTAGGAGACGCTCTTAATTTACCTAGCCGCCACGCCACAGCAAGAGCGCATTGCTTTGGTCGTAGAACGTGAGAACATACAACGACCAAATACTACGTGAGTGAGGTTTTGCACGACCTAAGGAGCGTTACCCTCGTGTTCAAAACTTCTTTATGCCCTCCTCATGTCTTCGAGGAAATCTGCGCATTATTTTCGACGCACAAACTAGTTGTGCCGCCCGAGTTTCCCTGGGAGCGATCCTCCGAATTAGGGAAACAATGGGACGCATGGCAAAATGGTCAGTCGAACTTGGGGCATTCGACATCCATTTTGTGTCCCGAACGGCCGTTAAATCCCAGATCTTGGCAGACTTTGTCGCCGAATGGACAAATCTGAACTGCTCAGATCCCGATCTGATTCCCACGATCGATGGATGATGTACTTTGACGGTCACTTACGATAAGTGGCTCGGGGTCAGGTGGTCTGGAATCTCCTACCGGAGAAACCTTAAAGTATGCCATACAATTAAACTTTCAGGCCACTAATAACGTGGCAGAGTGCGAAGGTTTGCTAGCTGGCATACGAGTTGCGAAAGCACTCTCGATTCGACGATTGCTCGTAAGAGGAGACTCTCAGCTAGTCGTGAATCAAGTCGAAAAGAGTACTAGTGCTCCAATTCGACCATGTCCCGGTACCTATCGGAAGTGCGAAAGTTAGAAAAGCACTTTTTGGGCTTTGAGGTACAATTTATCCCCGAAGGATAATTTCTCATGAGACCAACTGCTCGCCTAGCTTCCTCCGATCCGTAGTACCGAAGGGTGTTCTGGAATGACTTGAACCGCCCATAGTCGTTTAACGGAGACACCTTCTATAGAAACAAACCTCTCTAGAGTACGAAGATACATGGATGGCGCCCATTTATGAGTATCTTCAAGAGGGTTCTCTTCAGATGACGATCTAGAATCAGATCGATTATCCCGAAAAGCCAAAATGTATACTTTGGTCGAAGGTGTTCTTTATAAAAGAGGAACCCAAGGGGTTCTCATGCGATGTATTCCGCAAAGCGGAGGATTAAAACTCCTTCACGACATACACGGAGGGATCTGTGGAACTCATGCTTCCTACAGAACACTGGTTGGTAAAGCTTTTCGACAAGGTTTTATTGTATGACCCTCTCACGATGCCAAGAGATGGTTAAAAGATGTGTACGATGTCGGTTTCATAGCCGACAAATACACCAACCACTCAAGCGTTGCAAACAATTCTCTGTCATGGCCTTTTGCAACTTGGGGTCTCGATATCCTAGGACCGTTACCCGAGCTCCGGGAGGTTTCGAGTTCTGTTTGTGGCTATTGATACGTTCACAAAATGGATAGAAGCCAACTCGTGGATCGGATAACAACTGGCGGCAAAGCGGTTCATGATGAGATGCGTGATCACTCGATTCGAGTACCAAGTCGAATTATCACGAGATAACGGTAAACAATTTACAAGCGCAAAATTTCAGAATTTTGCGACGAGTTGGGAACTCGTTTGTGTTACGCCTCGTCGCACACCCCAAAGCAACGGAGCAGTCGAGAGAGCGAACGGCCAGATAATGAAGGGAATCAAGACCCGAGTCTTCGATCAGCTAGTAAAGCGCTCGGGGGCTTGGGTACAGGAATTACCTTCAGTATTATGGGCAATTCGTACGACAGCTAGCCGAGTTATGGGAGAAACACCTTTCTTTCTAGTTTTTGGTGCTGAAGCCATGCTTGCTCCAGAAATTAAGATCAGTCGAAAAGAGTCGACAAGTTTCACGACTGTCTCAAGAACATCTTCGAGCGCACGACATCAACTCGCTTGAAGAACAGAGGAACAAAGCTTTATTCCGTTCGCAGTCTACCAACAAGCCTGCGCGCAGATACTATGATCGTAAGGTTCAACCTCGCAGCCTCGCAGCGGTGATTTGGTATTGAGACTTATCCAATCCCGCCTAATCGAACAAACTTTCCCCAAGTGGAAGGTCCTTACATCGTGGTCGGCGTAACGCGTCCGGATCGATCACGACTTGCAATGGAAGAAGGCCGTGTTCTCTCAAATTCTTGGAATATTGTCCAGTTACGCAAATTTTATGTGTAACAAACTTTAACGGCAATAAAGCAACAGGTTCTCCCTATCTTTTTTTGTCTATTTTGAATCTCGCTTTTATTCTTTCGACCATTTTTTTTTCTTCTCATCCTTCCTGTACAATGGTTAGCAAAAGGACGATACATTTAGTCGAAGTCTCTCCTCTCTGCATGTGGTTCTGCCCGCTGGAAGGAGCTTCCTAATATCGCTTCGTTCTTAAACAATCGAGACAAAGCTTATTGAGCTCGGAAAAATGGTCGAAAGTTGTTAAGCTTAATTCATATCACCTTAGCTTATTTCGAAAAATAAACTGAGAAGAGTAACCTTTTCTTTGAGATGCATTCGGCTACCTTTTTAAATAACTTGATTAGTTTTACTGATCGAAGGAAGAAACACACTTAGTCGAAGCCTCTCCTGTCTGCACGTGGTTCTGCCCACTAGACGGAACTTCCTAATGTTGTTCAGTTTTCTACTTTTGCCGCCGTAACAACTAAGTCCGGAAAGATGAATGTAGCCGAATGAATCCTTAAGGTACTCGAGAAGCTTGTTTCGCTCTAGTCGTCATTATCGAGTTAATTAATCTGGTGGAGATGGTAACATCACCTAGTCGAAGCCTTTTTCTCTGCACGTGGTCCCGCCACTAGAGGAACTTCCTAGCGTCGAATCTGTTTCTACTCTTTCGACTAGTGCAAACAAGTCGATATTTGACAACTCTAAGACGAACAAACCTCTCTGCTTTTTCGAACCCTTTCTTTACTACTTACCTAGTTTATTAAAAATAAACTAAGTAAGTAGCCGGAACTAGGATAAAGTTATAAACATGACTTCATTTCTTAGTCTAATTTTTCTAAAGATATCATCCTACGAGTTACTAACTACTCTATGAGATGATTCGCAGGAAAGATACTAAGGAAGGAGGAATCACTCATATCTGGTCTAACTATTTCTTCTTTTATCTTACGAGTTACTATTTACTCTACAAGATAATTTGCAGGAAAAAGGATCATATATTTAGGCATCACCACAAAAAAACTTGTTTATACAAGAATATATTACAAGACTACTGCCTAGGAGATTCTATCTGCATCTCCTCCGCGACCTTCTCGCCAACCGATCGCATCTCTTCGATCGCCTTCTCGGCTTGATTCGGTCTGCGATAAGTCGGCTTCAACGAATGAAGATTAAGGTTAGATCGCGGGCCTTGAGTTTTGCTAAAATAAAACTCACAGCTCCTTTGACCGCTTCCCTTATTGAATCGCTCGATTGGCCTTGAGTAGATATCATCTCGCTCAGAGTACCGACTTGTTCCCAATGGCACTCGTATGAGCGCCATCGTGTCGCCACGAGGAACAACCCTCCCGCACGAAGCCCATCGAGTACATTGTTCGAAGTGAGATATTATCTTGAAGATTGATCTTCATTGATTTTGTCTCCTCCGGGAATAAGTCAAGCCTCATGGAGTCGCTTTATTTCACCAATCGGTCCGATAAGAGCGAGGATTGAATAAGAAAACGATTCTATGAGAAGATAGAATGAATAAATAGCAGGTAAAAGTTCTACTTACCAGCTAATTGAGAACACAAGTTCTCAATCTCTTGGTATTTCTCCTTCGCGATCCGGGAGATTTCACGGACAACGGAGGTCTTCTCATTAACCTCAGTCCGGAGAGCCCCCATATTGGACTGAAGGGTCTTATTTTCGACTTCTTTTTCTACAAAAGAATAAGAGGTCAAAAAGCAAAGGGATGCGAAACCAAGATCGAAGCGATGAGTAATACGCACTATTTATTTTTTCCTGCAATCGTTTAGTCAGAGTTAGCCTCCCAAGCTTCTTTAGAGGTCGGTGACTTTGTCAAAGTCTTTGACTCGGCTTTTTCAAAGTCGAGCGAATCAGCCAAGGTCTTTTCGTCGCTCTTAAACCTGTAAAGATAAAAGAGCAGACATGAAAACAAGTGGTCATAAGTATTTCTATGACCAATGGGTAGTCGTAAGTTATTCTACGGCCACCCCCTAGTCATAAGTTTTTTCTACGACTAGTATAAGTCGTAAGCTTTTCTACGACAACTGGTTACGAGTGTCACTCACCACCTCTCTGCTTGTTCGCAGAGTGTTGCCTTTTCTTGTCGAAGTTTGACAAGTTGCCGATTGTACTCGCAAATCGTAGCGACTTGCTCAACGGCTCTCTGAAAAAGAGAGAAACGATAAGATAAAGAGATAAAACCCTAAGTGAGTATCGATAAATACTTACGTTCATGTTTGACCAAGCAAACATGGAGACTATTCGTGATGGATCCTTCAGCTCATCCATCTCCTCGACTCGCTTCCACCATACCCCTTCAAGTCGCTCATTGTCAAATCGTCTCGCAATTGACAATGCTCTCGAGGTGGGGAACTCGATCGCGGGAGCGGTAGGCGGAAGATCCTACGATGGAGTCAGGGCCAAAGAAGTCAGAGCAAAAGTTGAAATACTCCTCTTCCTCTGACTCTGTGACGTGAACTCCACCTGGAGGGCCGGAGGGAACATCCTCAACGACCTCCTTGCCGGCACGGCGGTCGGCCGCCTCGCCGCCGCCTCTGGTGCCTCCCTCGAGGCTTGTGTGGCCTCCATCACAGTCTCTACGACAGCTCCAGATGTCGTAGCGACTTCAACATCATTGGCCTTCGTAGAGACTTCAAAGAATCGCAGCCTCTTCTCGGCAGGGGGACGATGAGCTAGATCTTCGCCATCGTCGTTGTCGCACTTCTGCCGGTTGAAGGGGTGATAACGGATCCTCTATGAGAGTTCCTCAAAATCAAGACGCGGCCGAGAATCGCAAAGCGCAACAATAAGTCAACAAATAAAGCATGAAGTAGTCATTACACTTATGTGTTTTATTTTACATACCTCTGTGCGCTGGACCTAACCCGAAATTTGGGAGCAACCTTCCCAACGGAAGATTTCTTCGACTTCTTCTCAACCACCATTGGTTGAGATGCACTCGGGGCAACAGGAGTCATCTCCTCCCGACTTCCCGGGTGGACGAGATCAGTCTCGACCACCCTGAGAATGCTGCTTCCCCTGGCTTCAGATTCCACCGGAGCAGCAGTTTCCTTCACAAAAGACATGAACTCCTTCCAGTTCTCCTTTTCTAGCTGTCTTACAAAGCCGCGAAGCGTAAAGCGCAAGGACTTGTCATCATAGTACAAAGGTACCTTAACTTTGGGGACCTTGCGCTAAGGGCAAGAGCCTCTTCTTCGCTCTCTTTCTTGCCGCGGCTAGATCCGCGGCAAACTTAGCAAAAGGAGCAGGAGGAGCAGAACTCGAACCCCCCTTGTCGCCGACTTTTACCAGTCGGCGCTTCTTAGATGGAGGGGACTTCGCTGACTCCGTCTGCGTAGTCGCCCCTACAACCACCAGCTCGACTTCCTCGTCGTCTCGGCGGTTCTCCATGCCAACTTTCTGTTGAAGAAGGAGAAAAGTGGTCTGTATGATCGGCTAAAAAATTATAAGTATTTCTACGACATTATCTAATCGTAAGTCATTCTACGATTACGTTAAGTCGTAAGTTTTTCTACGACATTGTCTAATCGTAAGTTATTCTACGATTACATCCGGTCGTAAGTTTTTCTCGATCAGTACCCAGTCGTAAGTTTTTCTGCGACAAATCAGCTAGTCGTATACTATTCTACGACAATAAAACACCTAAAGGCAGAGTCGTTTGATTACCTTTAGGCGCCTTTCTTTCTCCTCTGTGGTCAAAACCGCGAGGATTTGAGGGGTCACCATATTCGCGGATGCTTCGCAGATGAGCCGGACACGTCGTCCAACCTCCGCCTGCGAAAGATCTGGGAATATGGACAATACGATTAAACAGACTAAATCGGGGTTAACCAAGGATAAAACCAAAAGAGTAAGTCTTTCTACTCACCGTCCTTGTAGTCCCTGGTTGGGTCGTCCTTTCCTGAGTACCTCCACATGGGAGGGACCCTTGTCTTCAAAGGACTAATCCGGCGCGTGATGAAGTCCTTCACCACGTGCCAACCGGTGAGCCCCTCCGACTTCAAGTCTTTGATAGCTTGAATATAGGGGGCTATCCGGTCGAGATTACTGGGAGTCGAGTCCCAGCAAGAAGATCACTCGGCGGCCTGTCCAACGAACGAGAGGTTATCTTCCTGGGTAACCTCCCAGTAGAACCACCTCTTCTTCCAACCCGGCCAGGACGACCGGGTAAACATCTGAATATACTCCTTCGACTTGTTGTCATGGAGCTTGGACCACGACTACCAATGATCCGCTGACGAGCCATTCCATAATAATACTGGAACAACTCGAGGTCCACCGGAATCCCTAGGTAGGCCTCACACAAGTACACGAATACACTTAACATCGTGATGGAATTAGGACCAAGGTTCACTAATTCCACTCTGAAGTCTCGAGCACGAAGCGTGAGGAAAGGGTGAGCAGCAATCGAAGGCCACACTCACGAGAAGCACGGAAGACGGAATTTGGCCTACCTCTCCGAAGGCCAATGCGCCCATTCGCGCAATCCAAGTCACGAAGACCTCGGGATCTTCTCGGCGACGACTAAGCGATCATTTTGCATCGCCCATCTCCGACTCGGCCCATTCGAGACAATCCTAGCCATCTTTTCTCCCAAGAACGAGAAGATTTAAAGTTGGGAAAGCTTCAAGAAAATGTACGGAGTCACCGACGGCGGAAGAAACAAGAAAGCAATAGACTGTTGGGTAAAAATGTAAGAACCCTAAGTTCTTCCCCTGCGGCCCGTTTTATAACCGCACAGTTGAGATGAAACGTCACGAAATCCCAACAGTCGCCACCGCTTCGGGAATCGTTTCAACGGACAGGCTTTTTTACCTGCCCTATGGAAAGTCCCAAGACACCTTTTCACACCTCAAGTGAAATTACCATCTTGACCCCCGGGTCAAGTGAAAGACCAACCGGGAAAACCTTATTTTCGGTTTTAAGGCTACGACGGCTTCGAAGTCGTAAGACATCTCGTAGTCGTGACAACCTTAAACCAATTACCTCGATCAAGCATATTCCTGGTCGAGAGAAACAAGGGTTGAAGAGTTTTTCCTTCAACGCTTTCCTAACAACCCTTAGTGGTCAAAGGATCGTCTCGACCCTTCACTCAAGTAAGTTATTTTCACTTGAAGTCAGGGGCTAGATGACGAGGATCTAAATAATCCACATTTATTTACTCCATAATCAAGAAATATGACGCCATAAGACATACCCTTAAATATCAAAAGGAAGAACTAGTCGAAGTCGTAGGCTACCCTACGACTACCCCGTCGTAAGCTCTTCTCTAATCCCTACGACCACGGTCGTATAATCCTCGACCATGGTATAATCCGACTACTACCTAGTCGTAAGCTCTTCTACGACCATGGTATGATCGTTACGAGTATGTCCGGTCGTAAGTTTTTCTACGATCGTGGCTCACATGTGTTCCTCACGACTTCATCGGACCCACCCGCTTGACGCCCATTAAACAAAGGAGAATCTAAGCGGTCAAAATACGCAGATTATCTCTCGACATAATCAGATAATTCCCACTATCTCGATCGTAATCGATTGACACATGGAGAGGTTACTACTCCGGTAATTACTCTCATTATTACATAATAAATGAGCGACTAATTAGCCTGGAAGGACAACGTCCACTATTGCTTAGTATAAATAGGTATCTGTTAGAGATAGAGGGAGAGTCTTGGGGGAAAGAAGAAATAGAGCCTTCTTTGGAGAACAGTTAGAAAAATACTTATTCGATTGTAATCCAAAGAGCAAATACAAGATACACAGGAGTAGGGTTGTTATTCTCACCGGAGAAGGCCCGAACCTGTATAAAAATCCCCGTGTCTTCTTCGTCTGTGTGATCAATTGTGAAGACCCCCCGAATCAAACAATCTTTACGTAAGATCGGTTCTAAAACACCGACAAACATGTTGAGAAACCGTCGCTGGCAGGTCGAGTCCGAGCGATTACCTTGTAGACAAATTCAGAATCGTAAGAGCGATGCAAGAATACAAGAACAAAATAAGATATGAACACAGAGATATAAGGAGACCGCAGGCTTCTCTTTATTGCTCTTTCAATGAACGTATACAATGGTCTGGGATCTCCCTCCTATATATAGGCTACGGGTGGATGAGGTGTCTACCTGGACCAGAACTCCTGGTCGGACCCGATTTCTTAACAGATAATAATTGAGGGATGCATTATTGTTCCCATAATCAACGTGAACTCCCTTTGGTTTCAAGGATATCTGCAAACGGTTTCATCTAGAACCAGCGGATGAGAATGTTTCTGAGTACCTGTCCTCACAAAAAAAAAGGAAGGATATCAAAAGGAAATTATTGGGAAGCTTTCCACTTTTACCTCTGGATTGTACTACACTTTTTTTATATATAAAATGTGATTGTGAATATGTTGTGAAGAATACACAACTTAGAGATCCAGTTTTAGTCAGGACATGGCATAAATGTCAGGGTCACCTTGGGTACAATATGATGCACAACACAACATTCTGCTGGCCATAATTTTAAAGGTCAATGAATCCCTAATCCAACAAACTTTGTGAGGCCCTCACAACAAACTTTGATACCAGACCCTCGTATCGTAAGAGCAAGAATAAACTACCAGATTTCCTTGAACGAATTTAGGGGGACATATCCAAACCAATTGAGCCCATGTTAGGACCAATTAGGTACTTTTTGGTACTATAATAGATGCGTATCTATTTCATGTGCTGATGTTGTGAATAAACATAAAGGAGCGTCCAGTCAGTATATGCTATGCGAGCAGTGTATTGACTATAAAGTGGCTCTTATCACTTTGAGTTCTTCAGTCTTATGATGAATTGAACCATGCCACCCTGTAGTAGAGAATTGGAAACTTCTACAAAAGGCATAAGAAAATTCAATCCAACTCCTGTAACAACAGGACTAATAATTTTTTTATATATAACTTACAATATTAATTGCACTTGTGCCAAATACTTATGAACAATATAGAATAATGAAATCTTACCTCAAAATTTACCACGTCTTGTTGGGCCAACGTTATACTTTACTGTGAAGACGTCCAACTGGTTGACGCCGGCGCGGCTGATGAAATTCACTACTCGAAGCAAAAAGAAGACACCAAGACCGCTCAACAATGATGAAATTCAGGGCTCAGTATGCTCTAATGGATTTCAAGGAACAGTTCAACTTAAGTGCACAAAGACATGAAAACAGCGTAAATACAATTGTTGTTTCACCATACTTACACATTTATGTCTGTTTTAGAGAAATTTCATGGCACGTTCTACTACTAGTATATGGTGGCAGTCACTACTACAGAATAGACTATACTGGATGCCTCATCACAGACGGTTCCCCAGAACCGTACGTCTGTGTTGTTATTATCACAAACGGTTTTATAAGTGTGATCGTCTATATTACTAGCGATGACTAGAATCATATGTGATAATTATAGACATCACAAACGGTTCTTGTAGGGAAGGGCGGTGGTATTGTTCATGCATGAATAGTACGGTCTGCTTAGGTTATAAGGCCCATGGGCCCAAGTGAACTAAAAATAGCACATGACTATTTTGGATATTGTGGCACGCTCAGAAGAAATTTGAAGGTGGGACTAGATCCATTAGAAAGAAGATGAGATAATCTTTCAATCAAGTACTCGTGGGCCTCAAACGGGTCCGTATGTAAAAGTTATGCTCATTTAAAGTTGGGCTTGTTTAGAGGCCGAATTGGATTCCAAAAGTTGTCCAACTTGAACTCTTGCTTGGCTTGTATAAAAAGTGATGTGGTATTGATAATTTAAGTAAGCGTACGAGCTCTTGTAATTGGAACAACAAGCATAACAAATATGGTTGTATCCATAGGGATCATGTCCTCATCAGGATTAACCGTCAGATACACGGAGAGGCATTTCCTTCACGAGCTAGGCTTCTTCATCGTGGTCTTCTAAGACTTATTCAAACTATTTAACCTCGATGCCCCGAAGCCTCACTTCTACAATGTTGAACACTGTAAGTGTGTACAATCAAGTTCTACATTCATGTAATACCGATAAATGTCATAATTCATTGCTTATGTATAGATACATAATACAAAAAGCCTAGGGATAACGAGAACCGGTGGGTTTCCTTGACCCACGGTTGATCTCTGAGCAATGCATCACCCAAGATGCATCCTACGTTGAGAATTACATAACAACTAGATTGCTTGCTCAGGGCAATAAGGACTACATACCGGTGCCCTAAAACTAGAGGTAAGTGTTTCACTACTTGCTATATAAATTTCATTTGTACTTTATACGCAACATGAACTTAGATTTAATAACTATAGCGACATACACGAGTAGGTGACATTGGATCCTTATAGTCATTGTACCAAAGTGGAATAAGGTAATATACATTGATTCCCTACTCAACAACAACCACGACTTCACCCTTGTACAAGAAGTACTCGACAGGTATGCTCATTTCCTCCATACATAACTCTATTGTAGTCTTCCTTCATTTGAAATGGCCGATGATAACTTTTTGGAATCACATAGGTCGTTCAACACCTATGTTGCTAGGGGAGAGAGACATAAGAAATTGAGCGCCACACTGAAACACAGAACGTGATTCGGTACCCGCTACAACACAATAATCTTATATCACACTTTGTAATAATGCATCTCGAACTGACTATACCTATATATGTAATTCTATTTTTGTAGTGTCACCATTACTACAAGGCAACCTATGTGCATTCTATGTTTGTCGTCATATGCAGAAAATCATGAGTGCTAAGACAAATAATTCAGAGGTTTGTCAATCTTGCAATAATTATTTCCTAATTATCAATTTAAATATATATACTTACTATTTTACTCCTCCTAGCGATAGGGCATGACAATCAAATCAAGTACATTTGATCTAAACGAACTCTTGGACCTTCGAGGACGGCTCTCCACCTTCATCGTGATGGAGATCATTGACTCAAAGGAGAGTTTCACTCTTCCGGTGACACTGTACCGCTTAATACATGTTTAAACAATTGATTCAATTGTAATTCACTTTGAGTTGTAATTCAATTGTAACTCTAGCGACAATACATGAACATTCTTTTGTAATTGATTTTGAGTTATAATTCACTTATATGTGATTTATCTGTTTTCTGCTTGCTTGTTTTCGGAGGGCATGACTAGCATTTCCTAAGACTAACCGAAAAACATGAAAAAATATTTAAGTATAGAACAAAATATCACAGACAATTTTATGGTATAAACCGTCTGCGAAGCCTACTATCATTGACGGCTACAACCAACAACTATCTGTGATATGTCTGATATCACAGATGGTTATTTTTACTAACCGTCTGTGATATATCTCCAATCACAGACGGTACATATAATCGTCTGTGATGACCTATGTATCACAGACGATTGTTGGTTGTAGCCGTCTATGATAGTATGCCTTCACAAACGGTTTATACTACAAAATTGTTTGTGTTGTAACTTATTACAGACGGCTCACAAACCGTCTGTGATAACCGCTTGTTATCACAAACACATAAATTCAGACGGTTGAGAAACCGTCTGCAATAACGGTTTAGAACCATCTGTGATGACCCTTTGTGTAGTAGTGAGTATAAATATAATCTAATCATTAATTTGTTAAGGGTATTATGGATTTTTCTAATTAGGATTGAAAATATTGCTCTTATGCCATGTGACCCCGCACCCCACTCACACATGAGCAATTGCAATTCAAACCTCTTGGGATTCTACTACTCATGCTGTCAGGTGTAGTGTAACTAAATCATAACTAATTTGAATCATTGGATAAAAACAATGAATGACTCGTATTGAATTGAGTGTATCGTAAAAGAGTAACTATTTTAGGGCATGACAACGGAGACAAATCAACCATCGTTTCCCCGCCACCTCACCCCTAAACTGAGTTGGAGGAGAGAGAACTACGAGAGAGGGCGCGCAAGGAGAGAGAGCACGTCGTCCCTTCCCGAACAGATGACTCGGGCATGCAAAACAAGAAACAAATGACATCACAAACACGTATTAAATTACCTAGATGTCCATGGCTGTGTAGACCACGCGACGACCATGATGCGCATCCACCTCAAGATGGGATTAAATTACGAGGTTGCCTAATCTTTCATGATAGAACAGCGGCAAAAGTACAGTAACACTCCTACGGTTGTGTAGTAACACGATGTCTTTGATGCAATAATACATTAGCAGTGGTGTAGTAACATGATATCTTTCGTGCAGTAATACTCCGGCGGTGGAGTAGTAACGCTCCATCTTTTTGCGGTAACACAACCTTTGCAATGTAGTAACAAGCGTGATAAGTGGTTGAATCGCCCTAGATCAGCAAGATCCAAAGTAGAAGCGAGCAGTCGTAGCCTCCCAAATCATGAACAATGGATTGATCACACAATATGACACTGTTGCTGGCGCATTAGCAATTTTAGCCCTCTCGACCGTAATGCTAAAATAACACTACGAGTTGCCAACGGGCAACAACTAGCCAAGTTCAATCCCTAGGGCGCCGGACTCCCCTCCACTATGCCCTAGGGGGCCGGACTACCCCTGCGCGCCACATGTGAAATCCAAGCTCCTGGGGCCGGAGCTATCTAGTCCTTGCCTAGGGCGCAGTGCAACCGAGTGACAAGCTAGGTCCGCCCACAAGGGCCCAGATTTCACACGTGGCACGTGAGGATAGTCCGGCCTCTTGGGGCACAGTGGAGAGGAGTCCGCCCCCTGGGGACTGGACTTGGCTAAGTGTCGTCCGTCGATAGTTCCGTGGTGTTATTTTTAGTATTACGATCGAAAGGGAGCTAAAATGCTATTACGGCCAACAACAATGTCATATGAGCAAAAACTCAGTTCTTTGGACCAAACCATCATATATAATGCTTCGGGTTGATTTCCATGTAGATGCGCAAGAAACGTCGTGCGCCAACAGAACTTCCATGCATGTAGCAGCCATGCACACTTCTCTTCGAACTCCTACCTCTTAGTTGGTTTCTTTCTCTTTTTATATCCTAATAAATCTCCAAACCAAATGGGTAGTAGTTGAACTCCAATTGTCAGGTGTTGGTACAGGAGAGAGAAAAGAAACAACATCTACTCACGAGAGGACTCCTGGTGCCTGCTTTCTTTGTACGTGTCCTTTCACATCCTGGGCATCCACGTCATCTTTCTTGTGCGTCGTGTGCAACTCCCACACGCCTTCTGTTCCTCGTGCAGCACAACATCCGCGCGAGCCGCGCCGACCTCCTGACTCCCATGTGCCGCACCCTTCTTCTTTTTTTCTTGACAGTAAATTTTGAAATTAATTCATGTGAAACAATTTGTACATAATAATTAAATTCAGAAACAGGGTTAGTAGTCATGGTCATATCAGACCACCCCACCCGCCAGAGTTTAACACGACGACAAAGGATGGGCTGATGACCATGATCCAGCAGCCACAGAATAGATCCGACTAGATCTGAACACTAGAAGCCTAGATCCGTTTGGATCTGAGTCGTGGTGCGATCCAGTCTCCGTGGCGACAAGAACACGTGCGGTCGACGGTGGTAGGGAAAGGGTGGTGGGGCTATGGTGTCAGGTTGGATAGCGCAAGAGAGAGGAATGGGATGATCCAAAAGAGAAAGGAAAGGGGATAACACGCTGACTGGTAGGTCTGGATTGGTAAAATATTATCAATTTGTATGTGGGTCATGCTACATTTAGTTGTAGAGACAACAGTTGTACATTGCATTGCACTACTTGTCTCTAATATTTTTTAGTAGATGACACATAGGGGCATAGAGATAGCGGTTGTCTCAGCGGTTGTACATGACCTTAGGTCATATATAATAGGCTTACATCAGCTGTCTATAGTCTATGTCACATAGGATTTAAAATGGTATAGATGAAAGAGAATAAAGAGAGAGAAATATGTTGTTTACAATCTTATATCCGACTGTATCACTAGAACCAATGAGGAAATATCTTAGGTTCATGAAAGTATTAAAAGATTATGTCATCTACAAAGACAAGTGAAAAGACAACCCATGGTATGAGCTATCTATAATGCTGTCTATAAGTGATATAGAGAGTTGTTATAGACATCAGTTGTTTGTACCGTTGTATATGCCCTAGTCGGTGTAGCGATTTATGACCGAGGCCAGTTTGCTGTTTTGTGTTGTGCTGCATGTGGAATCTAGTTAATTATGGGAATATTTACTAATTGTAGTAAAATTTGTATTTTAGGGTCCAAAAAAGGTGCTTTCAATTAACTATAGCTCCACATAACAAAGAAAGTGGTTATAAAAAGGGATCTTGCCATCAGTCAAAAAAACAAGAAGAAGAAAAACTCTAATTTAACACTACACGAGGAGCAGCACATATAGTTTCTTGACTTACCATATCAAGTTTATTTTTCGTCGGACTGGACTGGATTCAATTGGTAGACATGCATCAGTACTTCAGTGGTATAGCGTGCAACCACGGCGCATTTGGCTGTGTTATTGTTCTCACTGCTATGCGACGTACTCCTCGCCGGCACCAACAACGAAACGCTGAACCTCTCCTCTGGGAGGCTTAGGGATGCACCGCATAGCACTGGCGCCTGAGCACAATAACTTCATCTCGAGCGGTAAAACTGCTGAAACGGGAGAAACATCTAACATGATCGGAAAAGCGAGAGGAATGGATTCATGGTGTTGGATTTGGTAAGAGGACTAGCTTCTCTCGAACTGGGAATGACAGGTTATTTTCTTCCCTGTATGTGTTCGTGGTTAAGAGGAATTAACTATGTAGAACTTACCTTTTCTTTTCTTTTCTTTGAGGGAGGGAAGGCAAACTTCCATTAACCAACTTGGCCGGAGATATTGCCGGAAAACTAGATCAAGAACTCAGGACGGTGCTTGGTTCAGCCAAAGCACAGAACCATCGCACACGAGCCCAGCACAAAAGGTAGCGTTCGCTTTAGGCATGTTCTGACTTCTGAGAACGAGAGTTGCTGATGTTCGCATGAGTTGCGTTACCCTTATCTCCTGAAGTTTGGCTGTGTGACGCTGTGGTGGTCGGCGAGCATGAACCCTTCGTAATCTGCTGCTGTTTCTGCTTCTGTTGCAGTGTTAGAATCCATTTCTTCCACCTCTTTGTGCTTTGCTTCATTGGAAGAACCACTGGTATTTGTGTCACCAGCTTCAGACCATCGGAGTGATCTAACTTTCGTTCCGATTGCGAGAGGCCTCCACTGCATTGGGTGTTAGAATTGGGCCCACAGTGTCATGGCCCATTCATTCTTAAAATTTCAAAGTATCCATAATTTAGTCTTATATTGCCTAGCTAAGTGGTAGAAGAGCAATTTATAAGATGTAGTCTTTATCACCCTTGAAACATGTCATTAGGTGACATGAGGAGGACAATAGTTAAAGTCACACACGCACGTACGCACGTGTGCACTTATTCACGTGGCAATCGCGTGACTTGCGACCATGAATGTATCGTGGAGCAGTCACGTCATGAATTGACTGATTGGAAAACCAGTGGTCACTAGTCGGAAGACCAGTGTGGTCGGGGCCGTAGACCCTGGTGTAGCTGGCCAGTGTGGTTGAAAAACAATGGTCGGAGTTATAGGTCATAGTGTAGTCAGGAGCTGATAAAACACTGCTTAATTATCATTCATTGGTTTTAAATTAGCAATTACCAGTTGTTCAATATGTTCTTAATTAGGCCATTACTAGAGAGTAATTGTCTTGACCTTAAAAAAGGATTTAGAGATATCCATACAAGTTAGACAATCGAGAATTTCTCCCATTTTTCTTTCTCTTCCATTCATTGGTTTTGAATTAGCAATTACCAGTGGTTTAATATAGGATTAATTAGGCAGTTACTAGAGAGTAATTGTCTTGACATTAAAAAAAGGATATGGGGACATCCAGACGAGTTGAGTTAGACAATCGATAATTTCTTCCATATTTCTTCCTCTACCATTCATTGGTTTTGAATTAGCAGTTATCAGTGGTTTAATATGGGATTGATTAGGTAGTTACTAGAGAGTAATTATCTTGACCTTACAAAAAGGATATGGAGACATCTAGACGAGTTTGACAATCGAGAATTTATCCCATTTTTCTTCCTCTGCCATTCATTGGTTTTGAATTAGCAGTTACCAGAGGTTTAATATGGGATTCATTAGACAGTTACTAGAGAGTAATTATCTTGACCTTAAAAAAGGATATGGAGGCATCCAGACGAGTTAGGCAATTGAGAATTTCTCCCATTCTTCTTCTTTTCTATGTTATACTGTACTGGGGTGTTGTGTTGTTGAATCAAGTTGTCCCTTCTCCTCGGTGTGCACTAGAAAGAAGGGTGAGCGGATATCTCCGAACCATTGCTGCGGAGAGTACCAGGGCGACAATAAGGTTTCTGGACAATATATCCGCGTGGCCACTTGCTCCACTACTTCATCTACGTTCTGAACTACATCGAGTTTGCACTTCTTCTTGTTCTTCATCATGTCCGACTGTAAGTTAGTTGTGCAACCAACCTACTCTGTAGTAATCCTTTTATTGCGTATGTTTAGAAATACAATGAGTTGTCTATTGTTAGGATTGCTTTATGAATCTCTAGTTATTTGTGATCTTTGTCCTATAATAAAATCTAGAATTAAAATATTACATATTTCTAACATTGGGTTCATTTTGTAGGCAGAAGAAACTAAAAGCAGGCGGAAAATGATGAAATTGATGAAGACTATCTAAATGCAGAGATAAGAGCGATGACTTGTTGCCAGCCTCAAACATGTGTCTCCAAATAGTATCAAGTGCTTCTCAACGAGATCTGCTTTATGAAGTTTGTGCTATCCAAAGCAGGATCGCATCAATCGTTTGATGTCACTGCCCGATATCAATTAAGAACCAAATCTGATGTGGAGGCGTGTACGGAGTTAGCAACATGCACCAAAGGTATCACCCCTAGCAAAGCTCGAAGTAAAGCTTAGTGACAAGCCACCCCCGACGACAAAAACTACGAAGTGTTGTAAAAATGGCAGTTTTAGTAAATATTTAGAATTAATTTTAGCATAATTAACAATAATTAAAGTATAATCTCAGCAGCATTTAAAAGACAAAATTAACATATACACATGTAAATTCTCCAAGTTATTTAAACAAGATAATATACTCATAACATAGAACAAAAGGACAACTAAAAACAGCATAATGCTCAGATTTAATAATTTGATTATTACTTTCAGATGTTGTGTTGCACAAGATATAATCTTGTCCTTCACAACACTAATGTCTATACTCTTCACAATCAAAATTCAAACTTTGAGCTCTAAATAATGTTTTATTAATCTGTCAAAAGTTGATCATATACACGATAAGCAACAAGTTAAACTTTCAGCTCACAGAAGATCACCAATGCAAAGTGATCACAAAACAGCACTCCAGTTCTACCAGCAAACTTGATTGATTCACACTGAAAAGGATCACATATCCTCAAGTTCAACAAAGAAACCTTTTGGCTAAGAAAAGAGCAAGCTACAGAATATTGAATAGCTAGACATCACAGACCAGTAGGTTCAAATCAACTAAGCAATCGAAAGAAACAGACTAAAAGCTGAAGATCAATTGACAGTAGTTAGCATTCCAATTAGAGCTCAAGTCTAAACTAACTTATCAAATCAATTTCAGTATTAGACAGTAATCATCATCAAGCTATAAAAACGAACCCACATAATCACTAGCAATATCTCCCAGTACTAGAATCAATTCAAATTCAAAAGATTACTAGTACAGCACATATATGCAAAGTGATACTCAAAATGGAATACTGATACTCACAGAGCCGAAGGCACTCAAAGCCAACGAGAAGAACTGGGCAAGGCACGACAAATGGCGTTGTTTAAGAAAACCCATTGCCTCACTGTGCCGCGAATACCAGACAAGGTTGACGGAGATACAATACCGATCTTCACAATTCGGGACACATTGAAATTGCAAAGTCGAGGTACAGGGAGATATGCCGCACAAGAACCACCACTAGGATGCTTCGGTCGAAAGCACCAAGGAGCACCAATCACAAGTGAAAACCGTAGTCTTCTTCCTCCCCAAAATCAAGCTAGAGAGCACATCAGAACAAACCTCCAATGGCGCAAGGTCAAGAACCCTCATTGAACACCCAACAAAAGAAAGGGCACAAGAGGGAGCCGACGGGATGCCCAAGAAGGAGAGTTCTGTCCTCACCACCGACGGAGCAAAGACAAGAACAGCGGCGTAGGAGCTCCAAGGGCCCAAAAACCGAACACAAATCACAAGGGGAAAGAAGTATCAAAATGGGAAACTTACTAATATTTCTCCGATCCAAAGAAAGAGGAGCAGGAGGCGACTTAAGGAGGTGAACTGGAGCGGGCGAGGTGCGGTTGCAACCAACGGCCGGCGCCGAAGCATTGGGCCACTGGTGCCTCCCACGCCGCCGGCGCCAGGAGCTCCCACCACACGCCGAGCGACGCAATCAACTGGATCGTGGTGGAGACCAGGTCTCCAGTTTTATCCTTTTCTCCTCTCCCACCAACAGGTGAGCCCCACTCCTTTCCTTTTTTTTTTTACATTTTCTTCTTTTCTCTAATTGAGAAATTATCAAAATATGCCTCAAAATATCCAACATGAAGTACTCCAAAACCTCTTGCCCTTTCCATTTCCACCTCCGTAAACAGTAATATCTTCTGAACTTGCAACTGCATAGATTCTAGATGTGGCTGTTGCTGCACAAACAGCTCTTTGTTTTCCTTTTCGAGGCGGGGTGCCTCGCATTTCCATTTCTGTGACTGATAGTGAAGTTGCTTCAGATGAACAGCCCGACCAAATTATGGTGCATTTCCAGAGGTGTTTTCTGGAGAAATGTCTGGATTTTGTTTCATGTTGCACATGATTTCTACTTTACGGCTATGGTTTATGGCAACGCTTTCATTTGGCAACAGGTTCATTTAGCATACTACTCATTGAGGCTACAGCGATTAACGGAGTTGTCAAAGTTTTTCCTTTTTATTTCAAGATTATATAAGCGCAACTTGTGTTAATCAATATGCTGTTAAGTATTTCTATAGTCAACAAGGATGTTGCAGTATAGGTTCCTAGTAGGAGCAGCTGCCATCGTGTCTGAAGTGATGGTTTTAACTTTTAAATCGAAATGGTATCCGGTATCCTTCGGTCTTAATTCGAGGCAGACTTCGGCGCCCCTCGCCCAGGCCACGTCGCCTTTTTCAGTTTGGCCGTCGGATCGTTTTCCCTTCATTTCTCCGTCGTTCGATCGGGCGCTGGGGTCTGCCTTCGCGTTTGCTGGCGCAGGCTCGCACGCTTCCCCTCAGCGTTTTCCTAGCGGCTTCTCAAGTAGCGCCACTCGTCCCACGCGTCCTGTTCGCCTCCATTCCCGTGCGTGCCTGCTGCCTTCGCGCTGCAGCGCCGATGCCATGCTCTTGACCAGCGGAGCCCCGAGGTCCGAGTCCCTCCGTCTCGGCTCGAGCAAGGCGCCTCCGCAAGCTCGCGGCGCAAGGCCTCCTCCTCCATCGCCCCGCCACCTCGCCGCTCCCACCCGCACCGGCGGCGGCGGCCTCTTCGCCGCAGAATAACCACCCGCCTCCGGGGCCTCCCCGACTCTCGCCGGCAAGGTTAGGGTTTTCTCCGTTCATTTCTTGTTTGGGAATTCGTGGCGTTGTAACGTGGCTGAAATTGCGCTACGAGTTTAGTTCAATGCATATATGCCATAAATTTGTTAACTTTCTCATTCTTTGTAGTGGAGTTCTTTGGGAAGCTGGGTTTTTGTTTGTGGATGCCGAATTCGGACATGATTTTTAAGCTCACCGTTTTGTGCACAAATAGATTCTAACAGCTCCGAAACTCTGTATAGTCAATGTCTTGGAGCGTTGGGAGGTTTGTGGTGTTGGGATTGATCTCGGCTAACGAACTCCGAGTTTCCCGGGGATGACACCCCACTTCGCGTTTTGATCGGAGACGCTATCCAACGTTAGTTTGGTTGGGTCCCGATCACCTAGCGTCATAAAAAGGAGGGCTCGGCGGGCTATGAACTACGGTTGTTCTTGGCTGCAAACCCGCACAAACCCGATCTCGTCACGGCGCTAAGGTGGGCGAAGCCGAGTCCCGGAGACTCGACGCTACCGATGACCTTCTCTGACCACGACTGCTACTTCACCCCGGCGCTGCACCGACGCATCTACCTCCCTCATGGCGTCCTCAGGTTCGGGTAAGCCCTAATGTTTCCGCACTAACCTTTATGTAGGTGTTCATGTTTTATGAGCTAGGGTTCATGTCTGTGTTCAATGTTAGCCCTAAGTTCTTGACAACATTTGGTATCAGAGCCTAATCTAGCTCATCTTGAACCCAAAATTAGTCAAATCCGAACATGTTTTTGCCGGATCTAGTGTTTAAAGTTTTAGATCTAAGGGTTAGAGGCTTGAGTTAGCACTTAGAAGGAGGGGATTTAAGTTTTTATGCCAAATTAGAACCTCCCGAAGCCCTCAAACCCAAATTAAGATCCCAAAATCGGAACCCTGATTCGAAAACCCTAAATAGATGCGGCGAAGATCTTACTTTTTTGGAGATCGCCGGGGCTTCTCCGCTCACGGGCGCCATCGCGGCTCCACTCGACGGCGGTGCGCGCAACCTCGGTCGCACGCACGTGCCGGCAAGAGGGGCTGCAACGGCGCCGCCTCAAGCCGCTCCGCTCCGCGCGCGCGCCTCAAGCCACGGTGCCGCCTCATGATGAACCGCCTCAGATCTTCTCGTCGCCGCGTGCGCGCCGCTGCGCCGGCCGTGTTTTTCGCGAGGAGAAGAGGAAATGAAGTTAGGGTTAGGGTTTTCGCGTTTTTTATCTCGCTCGGGCGCAACATCGGCCGTCAGATTAGATCCGACGATCGCGATTTTACGGGCCGACGGAAGGTGTTTGGGCTGAGCGATTTTCAGCCGACCGATGAGATCCGACGGTTGCCGTTGATTTCGGGCTGTTCAAGGGGAGCTGGGCCGCGTGCATGCCTTTGGGCCGCGCGTGAGTCCTTGGGCCGCGCTCGTTTTTGGGCCGGTGTCTGAGGTTTTGTGTAAGGAGGCCCATGAACAGTGGTTTTCTCCTTTTCTCTTATTCTCAGTGCATTTTCTTATGATTAATCCCTTTTGTGCACTGATTTATTTATAGTTTTGATGCCCAAATTACGATATGTCATAAATAATGTATTATTGCCCAATATTATGCTTAGTCTCTGATTAAAATTGAACCAACGAGATATTTTAATTAGAGAATTTCATGTTTTATCATTGTGGCATTATGTATATGCATGTGATTATATTCTACCAACGTTGATCATAATCATGTGTATAGCCATATTAATTGTTTAGTTCTTTTTCATTTTCTGCCCAACGGTGATGTGAATTAGAACTATAGTTTTGTGTGTTATTAATCGGACCAACGTAGGATTAATTGCATGCAACATATTTCTTATGATTATTTCGATTTATGCCTGTATTTTGATATTCAAAGAATAAATGCATCAAATGTCATTGCCACCATCGACAACATTGAACAACTTACGGGAGTAATTTTTCCACCGGAAGGAAAGGATCCATGTTGTCCTTGGGGTATTAGATCTCGATTATGCTTTAAGGGTGCGGCTCCCATTCTCCCCTCAGGGTGAAGAAAATTATGATGATAAAAGAAAATCTATGAAACTAATCTTGAGAAATGGGAGCGGTCCAACCGTCTATCACTTATGATTATGAAGACCTCCATTTCGATCGGGATCGGAGCAATCCCGATTCAAAAATGCTAAAGAGTATCCGCTTGATAGATGAGAAATTTAAAGGCTCCACAAAGGTTTATGCGTTACACTAATCCGAGGCTCTTGACAACTAAGTATGATGGATCGTGCGATGTCGGAGAACACATAATGATGATGACCGATATGGCGAAAAACTTAAGGGGATGGACATGGAGATTTCGATGGTTTCCTAGTCCATTTCATCATGACTTCTCTTCCTTACGAATATACGACTTTTAAGATCAATTATAATACTCGAAAAGAAAAGTGGAACATGAGCGATTTAATCGCCATGTGTGTTCGAGGAGGAGGAAAGAATAAGGACGGAAAGAGGATCTTGCACTTCAAGTTGGTGGCTCCAATAAAAGAAAGTTCCAAGGGGACTTCAAATCTAAAAGAAGGCGTTCTCCCCAATCTTGATAAGTCGGGGCCTAAAGTGCACATGCACCTAAGCCTCATGTGGCTCTATTTGGAGCACCTAAGGGGTGAATGTCATTTCGCAAAAAGTCGGCACTTTCGTAAGGACCGTGCCATTCCTAAAGTGGCTCGCAAAGAAGGGTAATGATACAATAACTTATGTTGATGAAACTCTTTATGCTAATTTTTCCATTAATTCTGGTGGATTGACTCGTGCAAGCTGTGCACGTTACTAATTCTTTACTGAGGATTCCTTACGCGAGAACCCTAAGAAAGGGGAGCGAAGCCTTAGAGTCGCGGATGGAAAGGAAGCGAAGTCGAATCAATAGGATCAATTACATTAGTCTTGAACAACGGCTTCTAAGCCGTCTCAATAATGTAGTTTATGTTCCTTCTATTAGGAGGAATTTGATTTCAGTTTCTTTGTTGGACGATGTAGGTTTTAAGGGTATTTTTGGTGATAATAAATGTATTATTACGTTTAATTCTAATGATATTGGTCTTGCTTTTAGACGAGACAAACTCTATATGCTTTCCCTTAATGAATCTCCTGTATCTTTGAATGTGTGTGATGCTAAGTGTAAAAAGAATAATGAGACTTCTTCGAAATTGTGGCACTATCGTTTAGGCCACATTTCGAATGGGAGAATGGAGCGTGTCATTAAGGAAGAGATTCTCCACCCATTAGATTTCTCTGACTCAGACCACTGCATTGATTGCATTAAAGGAAAATACGTGAAACAAATAAAGAAGGGAGCTACTCGCACCACAGGGACTCTTAGAATTAATTCATACGATATTTGTGGTCCTTTTCTGTGACATCAGTGGATGGTTTTGATTCTTTCATCACATTTACTGATGATTTCTCCCGTTATGGTTATATCTTTCCCATTAAAGACCGATCTGAGTCACTTGACAAATTTAAGATATTTAAGGCTGAAGTTGAAAATCAGCATAACCTAAGAATTAAAGTGGTAAGATCGGATCGTGGGGAGAATATTATAGAAGACATGCCTCTTATGGATAAATTCCTGCCCTTTCGCTAAGTTTCTTCAAGAAAATGACATTGTTGCCCATATTCTATGCCGGTGAACCTCAGTGAATGGAGTAGGAGAGGCATGCAGTACACTTATGGATATGGTACAAAGCATGCTCACCACTCTAGTTTACCCATTAGTTTGTGGATGGAAGCACTAAAGACAGTGCACATATTCTTAATCGGGTTCCCGATGAAATCGATTACCTAAGACACCTTATGAATTATGGATGGAGAAAACCGAGTATGAAATATTTACGAGTGTGGGGTTGTCATCTTTGAAGCTAAGATATTTAATCCACATATTGGGAAATTAGACCTAAAGCGATGAAGTTGTCATTTTATTGGGTACCTTGATAGATCCAAAGGGTATCGGTTTCTTGTCTGATAGGACAACTAAGTTTGTAGAAACAAGGCATGCTGTGTTCTTAGAGAATAATGAGGAGTGGAGCCTAGGAAAATAGATCTTGAGGAGAAGCGGGTTTATGTTCCTTCACCGCTTATCCGAGACCTTTATTCTGTGCCTCGGATGGTTGCACCTCCGATGAAAATCTTTGTTGCACCATTTGTTGAGATCTCTGAAATTCCTAATGTTGCACCTAATGATGAGCCTCAGCAGTCTCCTGTAATAGCTAATGAACCTATTAGAAGATCACAGCGGGAGAGAAGATCTGCCATCCCGAATGATTATGTTGTATATATGAATGAGGATATTAATGATATAGGGAAGGTAGACGATCCCACCTCTTATAAGGAGGCCATGATGAGTGAACATTCTCCTAAGTGGCTTGATGCCATGAAGGATGAACTAAAGTCTATGAGCACTAATGATGTGTGGACCTAGTAGAAATTCTGACTGAGTCAAAACAGAGGTCAGTAAATGGGTCTACAAAACTAAACATGACTCTAAGGAAATATCGAAGGTTCAAAGCAAGGCTTGTAGCAAAGGCTTCTCACAAAGAGAGGGATTGACTATAATGACACTTTTCTCTGTCTCAACTAAATATTCATTCGAATAGTTATGGCACTTGTAGCTCATTATGATTTAGAGCTGCATCAGATGGATGTTAAAACGGCATTTCTTAATGGTGACTTGCAAGAAAAATGTTTACATGGCTCAACCGGAAGGTTTTGTCGTGGAAGGCAAGGAGCATATGGGATGTTGACTTAAGAAATCAATTTATGGCTTGAAACAAGCGTCAAGGCAGTGGTATCTCAAATTCGATAAGATTATAAGGAATTTTGGTTTTAAAGAAAATGAAGTTGATAATTGCATATATGTTAAGTTTAAGGGGAGTAAATTCACCATCTTAGTGCTTTATGTGGATGATATCTTATTGGCAGCGATGATAAGGATATCTTGTTTGAGACCAAGAGATTTCTTTCATCTAATTTTGATATGAAGGATCTTGGTGATGCCTCTTACGTTCTTGGCATTGAGATTCACCGAGATAGGTCCAAAGGAATATTAGGTTTATCTCAGAAGGCATACGTTGACATAGTACTGAAGAAATACAATATGCATAAGTGCTCTGGCTCGCCTGCTCCTATCGTTAAGGGCGATAAGTTTGGGACATTTCAATGTCCAAGGAACCAATATGAAATTGATCAGATGAAGTCGGTTCCTTATGCTTCAGCTGTCGGAAGCATTATGTATGCTCAAGTATGTACATGCCCTGATTTAGCTTTTGTAATCGGGATGCTTGGCAGATATCAGTCAAATCCAGGACCGGACCACTGGAAGGCCGTTAAGAAAGTCTTGCGCTATATGCAAGCTACTAAGCATTTCATGCTCACATATAAGATTTCTGATAACCTTGAAGTTGTTGGTTATTCAGATTCAGATTTTGCGGGATGTGTTAATACTAAGAAATCCACGTCAGGTTATATCCTCACACTCGCTCAGGGAGCTATCTCGTGGAAAAGCTCCAAACAAACACTTATGGCATCTTCAACGATGCAAGCTGAGTTTGTGGCATGTTATGAGGCCACCGGGCAGGCTGTATGGCTTAAGAATTTTATCCCGGGACTTAGAGTGGTAGACAGTATCTCCAAACCGCTCACCTTATACTGCGATAACGAACCCGCGGTCTTTTATGCAAGTAACAACAAGTCAAGTGGTGCTGCCAAACACATTGACATTAAGTATCATGTTGTGAAAGATAGAATCCAGGATCAAACCATCAGTATCAAGCATATTAGTACTAAGTCAATGCTTGCGGATCCGCTTACTAAAGGCTTACCACCCAATATTTTTCGTGATCATGTTGCCGGCATGGGTTTATTGGAAAGCCTCTGATTCTGGATAAAAGGACCTTAAAGTAAACCAACTCCCATTAAGTATAATGTGTATCCATTTTAAGATAAGATAGTACACTATAGGTACTGAGGTTGTATGGCACTTCATTGGCCATACGACGCATTATCTTGGTATGCCATTTTATTGAGAATGGGCTTATGATGTTAGCCTTACGATCAAAGGGAGAATGTTGGGATTGATCTCGCTAACGAACTCCGAGTTTCCGGGATGACACCCCACTTCGTTTTGATCGAGCGCTATCCAACGTTAGTTTGGTTCGGGTCCCAGTCACCTAGCGTCATAAAAAAAGGAGGGGCTCGGCAGGCTATGAACTACGGTTGTTCTTCGGCTACCAAACCCCGCACAAACCCGATCTCGTCACGGGCGCTAAGGTGGACGAAGACCCGAGTCCCGGAGACTCGACGCTACCGACGACCTTCTCTGACCACGACTGCTACTTCACCCCGGCGCTGCACCGACGCATCTACCTCCCTCATGGCGTCCTCAGGTTCGGGTAAGCCCTAATGTTTCCGCACTAACGTTTATGTAGGTGTTCATGTTTTATGAGCTAGGGTTCATGTCTGTGTTCAATGTTAGCCCTAAGTTCTTGACAACATGTGGTTCAATTTTGGGTTTGGTGAGAAGGAGCTAAATCGTGATGTAGGAACCTTTGTAGAGTTATTCACTTCATTTCGGTTTCGTAGAGTTTTGTACATGTACTTCTTTGCTGTATGAAAGGCAGAAGTCAGAACTTTGTTTCTCTTGGTCAAAACATTTGGTGGTTTCTGGCTGAAGAACTGCTGGTTTGCTGCCAGGATGAACAGTGATAGGATTTGTTCATTGTTTGTTTTGCCAGTTGATCTGTTAAACTTAAGGACTGTGAGTGCTACATTGCAGCTGCAGTGCTGTACAATATCGCAATGAACCTGTATCTCCTTATATTCAAAGAGTTAAGAGGTTCTTGTTCAGAAACTCACGAGAGTATCATGAGGATGAAAATATACTGTTACAGTGTCATGATCCTGTCATTTTCTTCCACTAAAGCCTCATTGAAGAATTAAATTTAAAATGCTCAAGGTATTTGATCCCATCTTTCGATAAATTTGAGAACTATGTAGCCTGTGAACTATGAAGACCATTTGGAAGTTTGCGATTATATGGTTTAAGGGGCTAGGACCGCTGGGTCTGGTGATCGCAAACAAAATTCGGTGGCTGTACCTTTTTAAGTCATTAGTAAGCATTTTAGTTTCTCTTGCTTACCGTGTTACATGGAGCATTGAGATTCCATGCTTTGGAAGTATTGTTAAGGACAACTTGGAGTTCATCGTGCTTTATTTTAAGTTCTTTTCGAACCTTCGTGTTTTCAGATGATGGTCAATTTGGAAGTAAGTAGATGCTTTCTGGCACACAGATATCTGTAAACATGGGATAAATCTTGATGAAGGTATAGTCACGTCGTCTTTGTTTTAGCCATCCGATCTTCTTTCCTCCATTTCTCAGCCTTTGCGCTTGTAGAAAGAAAGCCGAGGGAGACACGCGCACGTGGATCCGTCGGAAAGCGGATCTTCGGCGTTAGAGCTAACAGGGACATAAGCCAGAATGTTGTCGACAAGCTGGTGGTAGATTTCACACTGAAAGTGTAAAACTTTGATGTGGTCTTCACTCCATAAAGTCTGTAGCACAAAAATGTAGCACTTAGATTGGTTTTAATTAGAGTAGTTTCTTGATTATTTGAGTTTTTGCTGAGGTTGCCACATAGATCAGATCTTTCGTTGGCCACTTTGGCAGGGTTCGGGTAACCGGTTTAGATTTTTTTTGCCGAAGGTCACCGGTAGGACCTGTTTGGCCTAAAATCGAAAAAATTCAGCCAATTTTGACCAAAATTTTCAAATCAAAATTTGAATTTTTTGGATTTATAATTTAAAAATATCATATTCAAGCAATCTGATTTTTTTGGGGCCGATTTTGCTCGGTATGAACTTTTACCAGGGGTGCCCGATATAACCGATAAACCTGATTTTCAGTTGATTATCGGTCGGTAATCAAAACTATGCTTGTTGGATGCTATGACCACTTCATATTTGAATAGTCATTTTATTTTATTTTTATTTTTTGTAAAATTGGCTACATAACATCACTATTTTGTTTCATTGGCTGTAGGACACCAAAATTTCATGTCTTTACCGAAAGACACTACAATTGTGTGTCCCCTCTTCTTTCTTCCTCTCTCCCGCCACTAGAGCCGTAGATGGCAGCTAGGATGCCGATGGTGCACCCCTGTCCACAGTCGGCCATCATGTCCACCGCTCGCACCAGGACCGGTGCCACCAATGGCTCACTCCACACCGTCGTGGTGCCTCCCGTGACCATGCACAGTAGCTCCAACACCGCTAGTGTGTGATGCACATTGGCAACCCCCACCCTTGACACCGCCATGCCTCCACAACCGCCAATATCGCACCCAACTAGACCGCCATCTCCCGATCCCCTCCTCTAGTAGCACGACCAGCGACACCTTGGCCACCGCCTCACCATCGCCTGCTCCCACACCGTCGTGACCACCACCACCTGCAATGCGTGAAACTATGTGACGCCAAAGATGAGGAGGACGAGGAAGACCGACGGCCCAAAATTCCTCTGCACCCCCGTCTGCTGCGGCATGGCCACCGCATCTACCACCGGTGATGCAGACGACTCGATGTAGGGTGTGCTCGAACCGGCCTTGGCACTCAAGGGGGTGATGATTGTGGCTCTAGTGGACGAGGGGAGGAGGCTGGTTAGAAGGGAGAGAAGATGAAGAAGAAAAGGGAAGCATGGAGGGCAAAATAGTCTTTTCATTCACCTTCTCTCTCCTCTCCAGGCCAGATATATTATTTTAGGGGAAAATTGGCTACAGGGCACTCAAATTTTGCTTATTTGGCTATTGGACATCGAAAAAACGTGGTGCAGCTAAAAGACACTGACAATTTGTGGTTATTTGCTGTAGGACACTGACGTCACTAAAATAATATATTCGAGTGATTTGGAGAGAGAAACTTTGTAAAATGTCTTCAATACCCTCGATGAATAGGGACTTGGCTCACGGCCACAGCGCGTGGACCGAGCCCACAGGTGCTGGTTCACGGGTCCATGGGGCTTGGATTGTGCATTTAGCACTCGGGCCCACTTGTCATTGATACACAGAGAAAAACAGGAATTAATTCATTGCATTACTTCACCTCGGGTCCCACATGGCATTGGGTCAAGGCAATATTAAACCAGCAGTTAAGCCATCATTAATCCTTAAGACCCAGATTTGGTTAATTAAACCAGCCGTTAAGCCATCATTAATCCTTAATGGAGCTAAAGCTCAGACAAATCGAGGAGGCCACGGTGGCTTGCGGCCTGGGGCTCGCCGCCGACGAAGGGAAGCTTGGCGGCACTAGGCAAGGGCTGGAATGGGTCGCCTAGAGGGCGGCGGCCCTAGGGGAGGCGACGGCAGTGGAGGAGGAGACCCGGTGCGGCGGCGGCAGAGCTAGTGGCGGCGGTGGCGCCATGAGAGCATGGCAAGCTAGCGGTGGGGCGGCGCGGAGAGGAAAAGGGAGGGGCATGGGCTAGAACATGGGATGGGGAGCACAATGGGACAAGAGGGAGGGCCAGGGGTGGTCGGAGGGCGATGAACGGCGGCGGGGGAAGTGCGGCGGAGGCGAAGGAAGGCCAACACGGCGGTGTCGGTGGACTAAAGAAATTTCGGCTAGGGGGAAGCTTCCTTGGTTCTTGGGGCACATGGTGACGATGGTGGCCGGGGAAGGAGCTCACTGGAGTGGCGAGTCAGCGTTGGGGCGTAGCGGTGGTGCCACGGGCACATGCGTCGCCGACAGTAGGGTGGCGCGGGGAGGGAGATGGTGGGCGCATGGGCTACGCCCGAGGATGGGGAAGCCGGCAGTGTGGTCGGGGCGGCTTGAGGGCGGCCATGGTGGCGGGGCATCGGCGACCGGCGGTGGAGAAGAGAAGGCCACGACGGCGGTGCTTCTCGGTGCTCACACGGACGAATGGAGAGGGGGAAGAGGTTGAGGGCCAAGGGAGATGTGGATTGACGCGGTTGGCCTGGGGGGAAAGCTCACCAGAGGGGCGACTTGGTGACGGCGCAGATCGGGCGAATTTGGAGCTTGGTGGGCGAGCGAGCCGGCTCGAGCCGATGGAAGCCGGTAGCAGCGAGCCGGGGGATGCACAAGCAGGGAGGCGCAGAGGCAAGCCGAGTGGCGCAAGCAGGGAGGCGCAGAGGCAAGCCGAGCATGCGACGGGCAGCGGGCCAAGAGAAGAGGAAGAAGACCGAAGGGCAAAAGGGACATTTCACATGCCTTCTCTCTCCTCTTCCACCTGAAAATAATATAATAATTGGCTTAGTGTCTTATGGCAAAATTACACCTTTTGTCAGTGTCTTTTGGTCGCACCACGTTTTTTGGATGTCCAATAGCCAAATACGCAAAATTTGAGTGCCCTGTAGCCAATTTTCCTTTATTTTAATGAGTAGAGTGTCCCACAGTAAAGAGTCACAAAATTATAATGTCTTTCGGCAAAGACACGAAAGTTAGGTGTCCTACAGCCAATGACACAAAATTGTGATGTCCTGTAGCCAAAGTTGAACAATTGGTTTAATTGACTCCTGATTTGGCCAAATGAAATTGCGTCCAACTTGCTCTTTGTTTTAAAAAATGTTGGTTAATGTTATTATTCTTGGCAACAAAATGCGTCGTTGCATCAAATTATAGTATATTAGACATCGGACTATGTACTCTAGGAGTAAAGAGAGAGATTGTGGAAGGGTATAGAAATATCATTGTTCAATTTTGGTGAAACCGACTTGTTCATGAAAACAACAAACCAATCGACATTTTGGTGTCCAGTAAAAACTAATCAACAAAGCAATCGATTATGGCCGCTTGGGTGGGCCACAGTTGGATTAGCATACTGCGGCCTGCATTCTGCTTTGGTTTATTGCTGTCAATACAAATTTACACTTTACCGACAACTCCAAAGTTTGTAAGCTTTTTTCTTGAGAGGGATACTGAAGCAAGGCCTTTTATTTGTGCAATACATATGTACGGGCATAGCATCTAAATTTGGTGGCAGACACTGTAGAGAGAAATACATCCACTTGTCTGCATGTACATATGTACGGGCATAGCATCTAAATTCTATAATGGCGTGTCTATGGTAAGGATTCGCATCCTCTGATTTCAGAGTAATGTCACCAAGTAACATTACCTTCATCCAGGCCCTCCATTTCGAAATCAATGGCTACCAATTGTCATCCTATGATGCAACAATCTCTCTATTTAAAATAGCAATATTTAGAAATTAATTCTGACTCATAGCATATTAGCAATGGCGTTTTCAATCATTCACTTACATATGAAACCACGGCGCGGTAGCAAGGCAGACGGTTGCGCTAGGGCAGCTGCAGGAGGCGGCAAGGATGCAGCAGGGGCGTGCGGCAGGGTGGCGACAGAGAAGCTAGGGCAGAGACAGGGGTGGTGGCGTGCGGCTAGGGCCGGCTGGCTTATATGCTCCTTATATGCTCTAAAACGAATGAGAGACCTTTAATCTAATCGGTCGTTTGTAGATATATGTAGATTTTGTTAGGAAACCGACGCATGTTCAAAGATCGTTAGACGCGTGTTAGGAAATCCAAATCTATAATTAGTAGATTTCCAACAAATGATGAAAGTATATTTTGCCCCATCCATGCTCTGCTGGTATGTTTAATTTGTAGCCATAGCATGTGCGGGAGTCGGTTGTAGGACGGATACTAGCGGTCTGCGAGTTTTTTCCTAATATAGCACTGTTGACACGCGCTATTCAAAATCTAACCTCTTTTCACATCAAAGTCAAAAATGGCACCACGGAGCCACGATGGGCGACACATCACCGAGTCCGCACGCCGGGTGCCCGGAGCCCCTCGTCTGCACCCCATGCGGCCGAACTCGCCTTGTCCATGCACTAGGGGAGCGGACAAGGCGTGTCCACGCGCTAGGGGCATGACGCAACTAAGTTCATGCCACCCCTGGCCCGGACTCATTGTGCGCACAGACAGCCCCCCCCCCCCCTCCGTTGTGCTACGCGCCCGTCATTTCATGTGAAATTTAATTTTTGCTAATAAATTTTTGTGATGTCATGTGAAAAAAAAAATTGCTTGAGTGATTTCTTCTGATAATAGAGTGCATGATTTAATGTAACAATACAATAATGGTAGATGTTATAATACATAGAAAGTCATACATACAAGGAAAGTGTGTGGTTTCATGTGCCCTATTTAGAATGTGAGTTTGGCGGCATAATAGCAAAAATAGCCCCCCTCGGAGCGAAATGACAAAAATATTTGGGTTTAGGGTTGGCACGCGCGTAGTTGTGACGATTGTATTGTTTGTAGAACTGACTCCTTTCGAAAAAGAGTATGAAATTTGAAATAGACGAAATCTTTAGGAATAAAATTTGAAGGACTTCATAATCTAGATACGAATTACATGGCGTGCATGGTTCGATTACGTGCATTAGAAGCGACAGCATGCACAAATTAACAAACTGAAAAACCCCTAGGATACATGTGCGCCTTTTTGGAATCGAAAAAAGGTGGATTGGAATGAAGTTTATTAGTCTTGGTGGCCCATCAATCCCTTCCCCATGTCTCCTGACTGCTCGCGATCGTGGCCAGTCCCGAAGACAGCCCACTACAGGGTTGGAAGATAGAATGATGTTAGCAGAATGTAACGCCAAATCAATAATCAGGATGCAAATTGAACATAAGTTACCTCTTTGATCCGCAGTGCACCCGGTTGACGAGGAGAGCTAGGACGACCATTGGTCTCACTAGCAAGAGTCTTCCCCTTATCTGTTGTGCGCATGGCCCGGTCCTCTTCAGCAAGCTGTTCGGGGGTCATCCACCAACACTCCGGTTTCTTGGGCTCTATCGGTGCCTTTTCAATAGGGTCGGGTAAGTAAAGTTTCCAGCGTTGGAAGACCTTGGGTCGCTTCGCGTAGTTGAACACGTATTTCTGCTCGATGAACACCCTATCATATATGTTCAGGCCCTCGATCCATTGGAAGAATCAACGCTCCTCCGGCTGCCATTATGCACAGATAAAGTTAGCGATATATGGAATGCAACGTGAAATGCGAAAACTCGATGTGCATGTGAGATTCTCTTAAGAGGATATCCCCGCACGTGTAGCACGCCCGAGCGGCGGTCACCTGGTGTATGGACTGAATGATCCAATCCAATTTTTTTGTAGTCGCACGCGGGGCGTGGGAACTCCGGTGGCACAGGCACATGCTTCATCGAACAATTCGGGTAGGTTTTCACCTTTGCGGCTAGCCACTTGCGCTTACGTAGTATCTCTACATAGCCCGACATCTGCAAGGCAAACCTAATGTTCTGCTCTATCTCGCTCTCTTCTCCCTCCTTCCTCTTTGTTGTGTGAAACAAGTTGGAGTGAAGTGTTGGCTGTGATGGTGTAGTGTTCTTCTCCAGCTCTCTTCTCCCTCTTTTTATAAGTGGATAGATGTAGTGCGGAGGGTGGAAATTATGACGAATTGCAGGGTGGGATTGCTGGTGAGTGGTGTCTACTCACTGCAAAAGACTGGTGCGTGTGATTATTTCTGTCTGAAAAGGTGTAGTGGCAGGGTGTGGTCATTTTGGTTTGAGTATGTGTAGTGGTAGGGTGTGGTAAATTCGGTCTGAAAAGGTGTAGTGGCAGGGTGCTATCATTTCGGTCTGAAAAGGTGTAGTGACAGGGTGTGGTCATTTCGGTTTGAAAATATGGGATAGATGGTGAGTGTTGTCTACTCACTGCAAAAAAACTAGTCTATGTTGTCATTTTGGTCTGAAAAGGTGTCGTGGTAGGGTGTGGTCAATTCTTTCTGATAAAGATGGCATGAAAAGGTGTAATGGTATTCTCAAGTGAATTTTGGTATTGTAATGTTATGCAAAATATGTTACTTATACTCAGGTTGTTGTTGTATTGTTGTAGTGTAATTTTCTAGGTCTATGCTGAATATTGTAATACAATTGTCACTTGTCATGTTATGTGCATAAAAATCTAGTTGTTGCGTACAATACAAATCTAGTACAACATAAGTGCACAATATCCTAGATACATGCGCACATAATGTATACCATCTAATTACACACGGACTGATATGAAGCAAGTACAAGCGCAATGCAAAGAAGTTCAATGGTACACTACGGGCTACAATATGGCTCACTCGTTTGAGTCACTCTCTGCTCATTGCGTATGCGTTTGCATGTGTGTCTTGGTCTTGTGTTGAGCATGTCCTGTGGGGGTACGTCAACCGGTCCGGAGAGCGCGTCTCTGTTCGGAGAATGTAGGGAGACTGTTGAGTGGGCTAGGTGCTTCAGCAAGCTGACTCTGGCTAAGCTGAGTCTATCCAACCTCAATGTCGTCCAGCTGAGTCATGCAAAACTACCTATCACCTGCAAGCATATCTGTAATGAATGAATCAACGAATCCACCCTGGGAGCCACGGCCCCCCAAGTACGATGTATGAACAACCCTCGGTGCAGAGGAGCTCTAGCCTTGACTGTACGATGTACCAACTGCCCCGGGTGTGGAGGAGCTCTGACCTTGGTACAGTACTTCGTATTTGTCACAATTCTACTGAGTCTGAGTGTAGTCTAGGGGGCACCCTGGGTGATATGCTCCAAATCCTGGCACCGTGTAGCCCTCCATGGCACTAGCTGGGATGACCGCATCTTCATTGATTTACCTCCTCGATCTGTAGTGTGGATGTAACATCCCAAGTTTGAACTTGTGTTTCAAATGTAAGAAAATGAGTAGAAATTAAAATTTTTTCTTACATCTTGTATTTCCTGTTTGGTATGAAAAGTTCTTGTACAAGAACTATGGGAATACAAAGTCACAAGTCTTTTTGATTCAAAACCTTGTCTTCCAAAAATAATCTTGTCAAATTTTGTAATCATCCTTTGGAAATATTTTTTCTAAGTTCTGGGGTGGATATGTGACCCCTCTGAAAAATTTTACAATTTTTAGAAATTGTTTGAATACTTTTGGAGGGCAGTCAAACCCTATTTCAGAACCTTGTAGAATTTTTTAAGGAAGTTTTACTGCTTAAAAACCTCTGAAAATTTTATACAAGGTCAATGTCTAAGTTAGCAAACTCCTGTAAAAATTTCAGAATTTTTGGAGTTGTTTTGCTACCTCAAATAAATTCCCAAAGTTTAGCTCAATATAAAACCCTAAAACTAAACTCTGGCCTGAGTCAGACTTGGGCTCGAGTCAGACCCGAGCCCAAGTCATTTGACTCGGTCGAACCTAGCTGCTTCGTTTCTGAGCCGTTGGATTAAAATCCAACGCTCACAATCTTCTCCTTGTTTTAAACCTTAGGAGCTGGAGCGATCCTAGCCGTTCATTTTCAATCTAACGGCTCACAACCGCCCTAGCCTTTTCTGGTCATCTTCTTCCTCGCACCGTGCGTGAAGAGGGGGCGGCATGGCCTGGTCTTGTCTTGCTCCCTCGTCTACTCCCTTTGGTCGGGCATTTAGTGCTTGCGGCTCACTTTTGGCCGGAGACACGCCCTATGTGAGGACCCCGGGATATTGGAAATGTGCTTAGTTAAAATTTATACTGTAGCATAATTCTTAATTAAGGAACAGTCCTGTTCTCTCATTAAAGATTATACTAAAAGTATAAATTTAATAAGTAACAAATCCAATATTCAGGTTCCCGGATATATGTCTTGCAATGGTTCCCAAGATCAGTGACCACTGCACATATATCCTTAAACAACATTGCATCATACACATACAAGGCATACATTAACATAATTAAACATAAGTTTACAATTTGGTTTAGTACTACAATATCCAGTGATTCAGGATTGCTAATAAGATCTAACAGCGGAAGCAAAAGATTTAACGACAAAAGCCACCAATGGCCCCATCACCCGCAGGCTATTGCGTGGAGGTTAGAAACAGCTCTATTCGTTAGTGTTGCCCTCATCGACGCTAACGGGTACTTCATAAAAATAACCATCTTCACCTGCAACAAGTGGTGAAAGCACCTGAGTACAGAAGGTTCTCGCAAGACTTACACAAACTACTAAAAGAAAGTGTTTAATAGAACATACACAAAGAATTAGAATTTGTACATGTTTAAGGTTGACAATAGGAAGGCTGTAATGGCATTAATTTTGCATAAAGCAATACATCTTAACCTACACATGCTAGATTTTAATAAGGCAATTTTATAAATTGATTTGGACTGAAAACAATAAGTAATATAACATGTAATTGTAAAACATAGTAAATAAGTGGTTTCCACCACAACAAAGAAATTGCATGAATTCCCTTCATGCTGAACCAAAAGCCAAACCAAAAGTTTAAAATCAAAATTCTATACAGGTGACATCAACTCAAGTTATCGTCCATGACCGTGGACACGGCTATTCTAACAGTTTTATACCCTGCAGGGGTGTACACCTTTACCCACACGACTTAGTCAGCCCGTTGCCTTCGGATGCCTCCGAATGATGACACACTTCCTTAGGTATGCTGACCGGGAAAACTAAGATTTGGCATTTTTCAACAAGTTGACGCTATTGAGTTGGACTACCCATGTGAGACGGAT